>BGPT01001733.1:34183-53819 GCA_003297045.1 Symbiodinium sp. clade C Y103 | reverse complement strand
AAGCAAGCTTATTATAGCGGGACTATAATTTTGGAGATTCTATCGGCTGTTGCACCCTGTAGGCACGCCCTACACCGCCGAACGGTGTGGGCGGATTTAGGGTTGATGATAGAGCAACGCAAACACGGCGATCGGCGTATCGGCGTATGGGCGTGCCGGCGTCAACACAGCGTAGCGGCGTCGCGGCGCAGACACAGCGATCGGCGTATCGGCGTATTTAGATGTATTTACGGTTGCAGACCCCAATCCCGAACACGCTGCCTTCTCACACAAATTTCGATAAAGTACCTGCAATGTAGTGGGATTGCAAGTGTGAACTAGTTGCAGCCTTTATGGCACGTTTGCGACCCAAAGGCTCGGTGGCTTCGCCCGCTATGCAACTTGGTGGCAGCTCTGAAAAATGGATGTGATGAGTGCCCAGCGATGGCCATGGCTGGCATGTATGCAGAAGCTGGCTCTCCAGAAACTCCTTTCTCGGGCAGGGACAATCGCAATTGAATTTTACAATCTTTTGTGTTCGCTCAATGCTGCGTATCATGCCTATCAGCTTCCTGTTACATGAGGAGTGATGGCAGTGAGAACTCCAACCCACCAAGATAGCTCCATCAATCGGTTTTGATTCGAGCGTATTACACCCCAGGGTTGCAACATTTCAGACACTTACCACATCTCTGCACAACTAGCGCTGCTTGCTTTAGGTTGGCTACTGCCCGACTGTCGAGCCATTCTGGTTTTGTAAGGAGAGGGGTTGCCCATAGTGCACGTCTTGGGAGGGTGATGCATTTGTGGACAATGTGCACTGTCTATGCAGTGGCTCAGAATGGTTCAGGTATTTCAGGCCTTTTGTCATGATTCAAGTATTGAGACTACTGAGCTTCCTGAGTGAAGCGCATGTTTCCTGCTTTACTGATGGAACCTGATTTTGGAGGAGAGCACTGCCTACACGCAAATCGCTTCATATCGCAACTCAGCTCGGAATGAGACGCAGAAAGAATCTGGAACTTGAGCCTTGCGGCTAGTTTTCGGGGCCAAATCAATGTGTTTTGAAGATGGCAAGGATATGGAGAGACGCTTGGGGCATCGTCGCGCTGCGTGTTATCAACAGTCACAGAGCGAGGCTGATGTGCTGTATATGTTTCATTTTTAATGGGCTTTGGATAGTGCATAGGTCCTTGGAGTGATGACCCACTATGAAGAGTTTCTTTTGGCTGTGAAGGCAAGGGGTTGAAGGCGGCAAGCGGCATTGACAAGAGTTGGCTTTGCAGGTTATCAACAGCCACCAAAAGCCCTTGGGACATGTCGAAATGTCTACTGCGAAGAAGATGGGCTGAAGATTCAGAGTCTTGGCGTGCACGCTGAGAATTGTAACCATCAGAGATTGTTGTGCAAGTCGGTGAACACAGACGGCTCACCTGCCAGCTTTCAAACATTTCCTCACATGCCAGGATTGGTAGCGGGGAGGACTTCGTCGAGTGTGCACGCTCAGATGTTGGCAAGAGGAAGGATGTCTCCGGCCTGTTTGGAGGCAGTGGCGATGTGGCCTTTGGGAGATTGGCAATTCTTCGGGGGACACGTGGGATCCATCCACAGGGTTTCCCAATACAAGGGTTGAAATCAGATTTCTGAACGCATTTGGTGACTTTCAATGGTTTGAGTCAACCTTTTTTATTGACAGAGAGAGAGATATAATATACTAACATACTATAATATAGTATATATAAACTTACATAAATGTCTTTCAATAGCTGCCCTATCACCATAGCTTTCATCACCCGGCGGCACAGGTTATGTGCTTTGCCCCGAGTACTCCACGCTTTGTGGTGCCACTGGAGTCCATGGTCCGCGTCAAGGGGGTCAGGAATGCCTCTTCCCTGGTGTCATGCGGCATGGTCGCTGTGCGCCTTGGTGGATCTTTTTTTTTGGTCGCTGCAAGTGATGAACAGATCCCAATAGATCCGATATGATATGCTCTTAGCATCTCTCAGCTTGGTCATTTTCAATGATGAAGATATGAGCTCTGCAGATCTCTGCAGTAGGTTTTCGAGGTCAGATTTGGATGCAGAATCTTTTTTGAGACCAAGTTTCCTCGGCAGATAGCCACCGACGTTTGATGGCCCCAGCGCCTCCTTTCCACGCGAATTTTTGGTCCAGGATGTTTTTGTTTCCCGAAGAAATTGCTGATCCCAGACTCTGGAGGCAAAGATAGTTAGGCTACGAGCATTTATGAAGGAAAGAACAGGCAAGAATGACTGGTCTTTTTGTCTGTTTGGCGGCTGGATGTAACAATTCACTTGAGGTGTGTCCTCCTGGTTCCCTTGGGGCCGACTGCAGTGTGAGTGATACAAAGGAGAATCGACAGGCACCAATGGCACCAATGCTTCTTGTTTGACACAGTACCTGCTGAAGTTGTCTATCAAAAACATCTCGCTGACATCTTTGATATTTGATTGGCCCTGGATCAAGCGGTGCTGGAGCCCTCAAGTCTGCAATACGACTGCATTTTGATATTACATCTTTGTCATTAAAGTGCATTCATGACAGAATTACCACTGCTAAGCGCTCTCAGCCTTTCTGTTGGGCCAGAACTATCCTTTTGGTTTGCGATATCCTCAGCAAGAGTTCCTTTTGAAGGCGGGGCTATTTTGGGAAAGCTCATTTCATGCGCTGATGGCAGAGATTTTGGATGATTTGGTATGTACTGTGGCTGTGATGGACTTGCAACAGGAAGCATGTCAAAACTGCAGCTGGTAGGAATGGTATGTGCAGTGTGGTCGCAACAGGTCGAGGATTTTTCTTCTGATTTTCTTTTCAGTCTGGTCTCATTGGATCAATTGGATCTGGGGAATTCCGGGAGTTTTTCTGATGGGCTCTGGCTGAAGGTCGGCGTGCCCTTGTCGCAGAGCCCTGGCCTTGTAGCTTGGCCGGTACGGCCCAGCTTGCTGGATGGCCCCAACTTGGTCAGCTTCAGAGTCTCTCCGGAGCCGCAGGGGGCCGAAAGTGAGGTGATCCCCTTCTCTGGGAATACCAGCTGTACCTAACTACCTAGCTGGGAAGGGTTCGACCAGCATTGCCAGCTGGAAGCAGCATTCAATAGCTTGGTGGAGCCATGCCCGGCGAATCCTTTTGCCAGACGTCATGGCCTTGTGGCATTGTTTCTGTGTGTTTGGTATACTAGCACCGGTAGCTTGTAGCTGGTGCTTTGGCAATTTGATCATATTTCATATGTTGTTTCCGTCTGAGTCACTGCGAGACAGATTGGAGAAGTCTATGAGCCAATTTGTAAGAGTCTAGCCCCTGAAACTGTTCCAGCTTTCATCATCTTCCGCGACAAATTATCTTTTCTTCCTTTCTGTGCCGGCTTGGGCAGGAGTTGCCATATGGTCTCGAGCTTTCAGACGGTGTTCTCAGTGGTGAGCCTTTAGCATCTTCCCCACGGCAAGCCTATGTGAAGCTCGGTGCATGGGGTGGGAAACCAGCTTGGAAAATCAGACGTCGCAGCCATGAGAGGCCAGCAATCCAGATAGAGGGGGCCCACCAAGCTTGTTGGCTGTGATGTGAAGCATGTGGATCATGTGGCTATGGGATTCCTCATCAATCATACCTTTTGCAGCATTTGAGGTCGAGCCAAACCAAAAAGCTTTGGACCTCATAGAAAAGGGCGCATTACATACTAGACCGCAGACGTAAGCAAAGCGCTTGAATATCTTGAATGCCATTGCCATTCATTGCGTTAAGTTTCTTCAATAAACATAATACTCAACTTTTGCCTCGTTGATCCAGTCGTACCTAGCTTCGACTGCATCAATGGTTGCTTCCGCAGTCAGTGCAACATTTTCTCTTGTTGAAGATGCGCACTGCCAGCTTCGGCAGCAGCAGAGGAGGATTTCTACGGTTGACTTGGCGACGGCTATCAAACATGGAAAGAAAAGCGTGACCATCACACCATATGGACCCAACAAGGGTTTGAAGAGGTTGAAGTACGAGTACAGAGGAACTACCTATATCACCGATATCCATGGGCAACGTCAAATCACATGCTGGGCAGAAGGCCTGACTTTTCAGGAACTTCCGATCTTGCCAGACCGTGAGGTATACCTGAAAGAGCACCGAGACTTTCTGAAAAAGCACCCGGGCAGCATTTCAAACCACACAATCTTCGTTGTGGACCAAAGTGGGTCTATGAAGTTGAGTGATGTCCCTGGAGCCAGAAATCGTCATTTTGCAGTCTTCTCGTCGATCTTGCTGGATTCTATATTGGGATCCATCAAAAAGGAGGAGGCAAATGACGGCCACGATGTGATCACGATCATGGACATGCGGGACACCACCTGTGTGGTTCTTGACCAAGAGCCCCTGGATGAGCTTACATACAACAAAGTCATCGGTTTGATGAAGAGCTTGCGGCCAAGGGGCCAGGGCAACTACATCCCAGCTTTCCAGAAACTACGCAATATGTTAGTTCCAGAAAAGTGGAGGATTCAGAGGAGTTCTGTTTATGATGGCCCATTTAGTTCAAGTGGCAGCAAGACAAGCCCTAGGATGTTGACCAAAGTTGGGGTAGTTTTTCTCACAGACGGTCGGCCAAGCGACCAGAAGAAGAAGAAGATAGGCTCAGAACTCTATTCTCATCAGTTGCCGCAGTCAGCGTGGGTCCTTCAGCAAGTGGTCGAAGCTGTTCAAAGGATTGCTTCAAGTCTGACCAACCGATGCTCCTTTACATTTGTGTCATTTGGTGCAGCATCTTCGGGGAAGAGGAACCATGACTTTCTTGTGCAGTTGCGTGATGCAGCCAAACAAGCAGGATCTGATGCAAAGGCCATTGATACCGAGACCTCCACAGAGAGATTAGGAAGTGTTTTGACATCGGTATCCTCTACAGCAACAGCTCATTGCACGGCTTTGGGACGAGGACACAGTCTGGAACCCAGACGTTTGCTGGCACTAGATCAGCGACTTCCCTTGCCAGAACAGATTCAGGAGCTGAATCGACGCAAAGGCCCCAACTTGCAAGATTTCGACGTGCTTTCTATGTCGACGAATGCATTGAAACGGGTGAAGTTCGAGAAAAGAAAGGGAAAGAGACCTGAGGCAGTGCCAATGGGTTTGAAGGACCGTGCTGCTGACGGCCTTGCACTCTTGAAACGGCCTTTTGCGAGTGGTGTTGAACGGTATGCTTTCATTGCAAGGGAAGTAAAAGGCTCCGGCAATCCTTCAACTTGCAGATTTGTGGGTGACTGGCTTGTCGCCAAACAACCCAGCAGGCATCGCGAAGCTCAAGATGTTGGAGCAAATCAAGCTCGCGGCTTTCACGTCATGTACACCAGGTTGCAGAAGAAAGCAGGCCAGTTAGCTGACAAGTTCAACGATCGCTTGCTATGGCTTGAGAAGTGCTTGAATTGCCTCCTGCCGCAGGTTGAGTTTGTGGATTGCTCCGTCTACACATGGGAGCCTTGCCCTGGAGGACGGCTTGACCAAGAATCAATGGCAGAGGTGAATTGGTTAGCAGAGTCAGAGTGTCTCATTGAGCCACTGCTTGATGCTAGAGAAGACTATCTCAAATTCAACTCCAACAACGGGTGGGTCGGTGAAGGTGCAGCAAAAGCCCAGAAAAACTCTGCTGATGTTGAAAGGTTGATGTCCTCACACCAGGGTAATCTTCACAATTCTGCCTTGCCGGCAATGGATGAAGATGAGGAGGATGAAGATCAGGAGGAACACAAAAACACCACAGTGGCTTGGGCTTATTGCAGCATGGTTTTGAGAGAGCTTCATTGTTTTCCAATGTTCCCCTCCAATAAGCTGGATCTCACAGTCATGGCTTAGAACATGAGGGGACAACTTGGGATAACCAACTTTGGCAACAGTTTTAGGCTGAGTTTATTTGGCTTCTCAGGTCGATGCGCAGGCTGACAAGTACAACTGGTCAAAGCCAACGCCTGAAATAGGGCAGGAATTGAAAGAACTGCATCCTTGTGAAATAGCCCAAGCATTTTCTCACTACACCTTTTGCTACACCAAACGTGAGTTTCTCGTCGTGGACTTGCAAGGCAAAGTACTCCAAGATATTCAAGGAAGAAGCGTTCTGAAGTTGACAGACCCTGCCATCCACAGCTGGCAATTTGCCACAGATTGGCAAGTACAGCGGACCAGGCGGTATGGCATCACCGACAAGGGTGAGAAAGGATTTTGTCGATTCTTCATGTATCACCAGTGCAATGCCCTCTGTGAAACGCTGGGGCTTCCGCTAACTCAGAAAGGGCAATATCCGGCAGTACGTTGATGACATCTTCCTTGAGACAACGCTTTCCATCAAGCTACAAAAGCATGATGGCAAGCGAGGACAGCAAACAATGCACAGAGTCAAAAGAAGATGAGCTTGCAAGCATCAACACGTGAGTCCTCATCTGGAGAACTGGAGAGAACAGGCACCGTAAAACAACAGCGTACTTGTTAGCCAGCCACTTACCATCACTTACCCGTCCCAGCTCTGAAAATCTGCAGACCTTTCTGAGGATCGAAGCCTTCAGCTGGACTGGCAGCACCACAGCGGCAGCTCGGTTCATAATCTTTCGGGACCTTTGCGGACCTTGCATCCTGTTCTGAATCAACAGCCAACGTAGGTCCTGAATGGTCCTGATCTTTGTACAATTTTGTACAGTTATGCAGCCACAACAGCCACACCTTTGGCCCTTGAGTTCTGATGTGCGGGCTAAGGTGATTTTCATCACTGTCGCTTGTGTCCCTTGTCCACCGCACAAAGTTTGTTGACCTGCAACTGCAGTTGCTCTTCAAAGTTTCAGTCGGAGATGATTGACAATTTGATATCATGATGCATATATATATATATATGTATACATATGCATATATATATATATATATAATATCGAATATACACAAATATACACACGTGTATATATATATATATATACATCGAACATATGTATATGTATATAATTACACACTCACACACACAGATATATATATATATATATACACATTATACATATTTGAACCGACTCCCGGCTGAAGCTAATTGCGGTTCCATAACAGTGAGCCCAATGAAGGAAGGCGCCGGATGTGCTGCCACACCACCGCCAACGACCAGCAGAGCTTCGACAGCTTCACCCACAGCAACAACCGGAGCCGGCTCAGGTAGCACCAGTTGGGACCTCTTGATCCGAGTTCGGCATTCACCATCAATGAAATCAATACCCAAGCAGCTGAGCCAATTGATCGTTCTCATCCTCTTGAAGAGATGTTCCCAGTAGTATATATGGGTCCGTGCGGACCACCGTTGGTTTTGGGCAGGTACAGCAGTAACTGTCAGCAATCGTCCTGGGCTGTCCCTTGGCAGGTAAACTATACAACTTTGAAAACGGTTGGCGTTTTGGTTGTTTGGGATGGTTCAACTGCTGAACATCAGCTCCTCTGCTGCCTTTGACTTTGTGCAAGCGTTCAAGTGTGCCAAGGCTCTTGCTGGCCCTCAATGTGCCATTCAGAGAGCTGCAACAAGAGCCCGGACTGGAGGTTTTCGCCAAGGAGCTCAAGGCCATCGCGGCAGTTGGATCAGCAGATTTTTTCAATTTGCCAGCACCTAAGTTGCTACGAACCTGTGCCAGGCAGTTTTCCAGATGGTGTTCTATGTTGAACTGGCACCTCGTTCGCAACTGCGGAGTGGGGGAGAAAGAGGATACTGGTTGCATTGTTTTTCCTACTTCGGCCTTGAGATTCAAAGATTGCAGATAAAATGCATCAGCAGCAAACAGTTTACACACACACACACATGTTGACACATGTTAAAAAAAAAAAGATGGAGTCATTTCCTGCCCATTTCTGAGTAATGACTGAGACCAACGTTGGCATCAGCGCTGCTGACGATGGTCGCGCAGTTATCGAGGCCCGGTGTGGCTTGCAAGGTTCGGATTCCCAAGGATTCTCTGCACCTGCCACGGTGATGGAGCTACAGCTACAACCTCCTACTTACGGTGAGTTATATCAAGTTAAAAATTGAGTCATAGTTGTAAGATGTTGTAAGTTATGTGTGATTTTTACTGACACTTTGAAAGATTGTGCCTGATACTCTGCCCCAATCAGCCTGGTAGGGTTCTCTTCCGCAAGGGTAAAAGGATTTCCCATGGTTCCCCTTTTAGTCGAATCTTTGTTGACCTCACCAGGCTGCCGTGCCGCTACAACGGCAAGCACAACTAGAGGAGCTGAGATTTGCACGGATATTTGCGATTGAATGGATTGAATTTGGTGGTTTTCCTCTTTTTGGTCAGGCCATGGGCAAAAAGGGTGGGGCACAGGGTGTTGCGAGAGGAAGAACTCCGACTTCAGATTGCAGATCCCGTTACTTGGATTTGAATGTGGGCGCAGCTGCGGAGCACCAGTGGGGTTTCAGCCACGAGTGCTGCAAAGGGTGCCATTCCAAACGCAGCCCCTCATGTCCAAGCTGTGGCGCCCTAGGCGTCATCATTGTACAGCTCCATGGTTGGAAACCACCTTAGAAGCGCCACAATCACCAGCTACTTGGCAAAGCAACGCAAGGTGAAGGCAAGAGGTCTTGATGCCTTGATGCATGGAGGAAACAAGTTGAAACTACTGTTTCATGTTTATCAGATTTATCAGAGTCTATCCGACTATCAGGTAGTCTGTCAGTGCAGTTTCTCCCAAGTGTGCTTCCATCCAAGCTCACATTTTGTGTTTACTTAATGTTGCATATGTTGCGTGAAAGAATGAAGTACCGAACATGTGATTCACATTGAAAAAGCGTATGGCACTGAGACGATGTAATGTAATTGAGCAGACCGCAACCATCAACACCCACAAGTGCTGGTAGCGCCATCAATACCGAACACCCATGAGTCCTAGCACATGTGAATAGAATGTGACAGAATGGTAAACGAATCGTTTGCAGATTGGTTCTATTGTTGCCAGCCGTTCCAGAGCTGTTTGCAAGGGGGAAGTTTTTTTGCTTTCGACTGGGTGGTTGAAGATGCTTGGTAGAGCTGTTTGTTCCGAGGCATTGGTGAGTTAGGCGTCAGCGAGGCCATTGCATCGTGCTTCCGATTTTTTGGTTCCTCTGCATATGCGACATAAGAATACATAAGATACTTTTAGAAGGATTAAATCATTTAAAGATAGAAGATTTTTCATTTTCTCTTCACTGGCTCCCATGAAGAAAATTGGAAACATTCTGTTTAAAACTTAGTCGCATCAAGCTCCTGATTGTCTTTTTGCCTGGCTGGTTGGACCCCGAGCTGTACCACGTGCAGGTTTGGCCACCACCAAGCGATGATCCAATGCAGCTGGGGTGGTTGGATGTCAACGTGTGGAGCCACAGATCATGGAAAACCTTGCAAGGGATGCACCGTTTGGTGGACGTATAGAGAGGCCACCTCGTGCTACCTATGTTTGGGTGCTCAAAATGACCATCTACTCTGATTATCCTTTCTCGCTTCGCCTCTAAGCGAATATTGGTACATTTGATTGAAGAGCTTGATGCGGGCAGCGGCAACTTTGTTTGAGGGTTTCTTCCCTGACTGCATTCCTGGTCTAAGGAATGGCAGGACTGGCTGTCGTCTCAGCCCATGGGAATCAAGATCTTGAGCCTTGGCTGCCAGCCCTGGGTGATGGGAGATGAGACGTGATGAGAATTTGAAGGAGCTTGGCACGAAGATTCTTCACAGTGCAGATGGAGGGATTCATTGCCATACCAAGGATCATCAGCTCTGCTGGTGGCCTGGTGATGCTGTGCCTTGCCCTGCACGCGGTCAAGGTAGCAGCTGTAGAACCTACATGAATCTACTGAGTCTACTGTTATATACTCAGTATATATGATTACCTGGCTAGTTGGAAAGTGTAGCGGCAGTGCATCCTTGCAGAGTAGCGAAGTGGCCATGAATCAGGAGGATTTCAGGATCAGGGGAGATGGCTGATCCGGCAGACCGCCCAGGTGCTTTCTCGTGTGTTGCCGGAAGGACGTTTTGTGCATCTTCCTCTTGTGGGCAGGGTCCACCTATGTCCAGGTCATGCTCTCAACCTCAAAGGAGTTCTCTAAAAGCTTCAGGGAAGTGTGAAGTATCCAAACTGCTAGCTGCTAGCCTAGATGAGGGCCTGCAAGAAGTTGCGCCCTGATCTCTTAAGAAAGAGAAAAAACCAGCAAAAAGAGTGACCTGTGCCTAGTAGCTGAAGAGGGGAATGCTACTTCGTCCCCCAACCATGTGAATGACGTAAATCGAACATTTGCTCGGAGGCCAAAGGAATGGAGTTGAGCATCAGAATCGCTGCAGACATCTGCAGACTATGGGAAATTGAACTTGGCGGAAGGTTTCCATATCTTTTTCCACTATCAGTGGATAGGAATGGAATAGACACGAAAAGACGGAGACGTATTGAAGAATAATCCGACCTTTGACTCAAACTGTCCCCTTGTACGGAGAAACTCGCTGATCCGCTTTGTCTGCAGGACCGCTGCTGCTGTTGTTGCAGAAAGAAGAAGAGCGGGGAGCAAGCGTACTTGTCGGACAACATGGGTCGCTTGACATGTTTTTTGCACGTGAAAGGTTCCTGGCCTCTGACCTTCCCCAGCTGCCACCATCTATAAAGGAAGAAATGCGACAGCTCTTCACTGTCCGAATGTGTACCAATTTGATCCAATTTGATAGACATGATTGGAGACAATCTGCCTTCGCACATTTGGCGCATATGTCACCTCCATCCAGCTTCAGCACGGGCCCACCACGAACGGCCTCGCAGCCTGCTGAGACATGCACTTGCCATATTCAGCACCTACAACGCCGACGGGCTGGACACCGACGCCTGTCATGATAGGTGCGACCGGGTCCAGAGTCTAAATCAGGCCTATGCTGGAGGTTGAAAATGGTTGTACAATGTTGTACATGATATTGCCGTATTTTTTTTAACATACATATGCACACACACACACACATATATATATATATATAAGTACCAAAGACCTGATGCAGACCTCGGTAAACTCCGTTTGAGCAATTGCTGTCAGGAAGGCGATGGAGAGAGAGAAATTGCTGTCAGGGTACTGTAATTGCAGCAGCTCAGGTGACACCATGTGTGATGACAGCACAGCTGCCTCAAAGTCACATGCAGATAATAGCTCTTGAAGTAGGCATACTTTTGACATTTTTGACCAGAGTTTGCTCTGCGTGTGTTTGTTTCAGACATCCTATCACACCCTTCTTTCGCATTGAAAATCAAACATCCCGGCATCGCACTGCAGATGTTGGGTGGTTTAAGAATATTAAGATGAGATATTTGGTGAGATGCATACCCACAGATTTAAAATTGTCTATTATATATGATTTTCACACACACACACGCACACACACACACACACACGCACACACACACACACATATATATACATCAGATGATCTCATTGGAAGTTAGCACTGCAGCGCAGCTATGCCAGCTATGCACTCTTCACCTTTTGCTCATGATGTCGTGACACCAGGCCGGACACCTCCTGGCCCATCAGCTGTGGCACCGGTGAGGAGCACAGACGGTTTCGGCTTCTCATATGACCAGGGGATGGACCAGGTTTGGATAGGTTTGGCCTTTGAAAATGCTCAACGGAACGTGGGTGGACAGCCGCTCTGCCGTCCTTAAATCTGGTGCTTGCTGCTTGAGACCAGCAAGGTGCGCATGCCCAACGTCGACGAGGCAATGGAGCAGATACTCGGACCAGTGATGAGATGTGATGAGTGATGATGGTAACTAGACATTTCATGTTGAACACAAGAGTACTATACCCTAGCCCTAATGGACAGATTTGTGTGGTTGTTCCTGCGATGACTCTTTGATGTAGGGCATCAGATACTTCCTACTCGTACCGGTCAACATCGTTCAACTCTTCAATCTGCTTCTGTTTGACAAACCGCCAGCGGACTAATCAATCATAACTCATGACTCATGACAAAGTTCCGTGTTGCGAGCTGGAGATCAAGCAGCCGTCAAAGAAAACGTGTGAAGAAAATGAACGCAGCTGAGCCTCGGACTCTTCAAATTCTTCACCTGAGCTGCCACCCAGGATGCTGGGTATGGGCTTTGGCTTTGAGGAGTCGAAGATTTGTTTGGAGGCACTCTTGTTCATGTGCATGTGTTACATGTGTTACAGTCACATGATGTCACATGTGCATACATGCATGCATACATTACATCACATTACATTGCATTGCATTGCCTTGCCTTACCTTGCAGTACAGGACGGTACACTACTCTACACTACTCTACACTACTCTGCACTAGAATACAAATACAATACAATACAATACAATACAATACAATACAATACAATACAATACAATACAATACATGCACACAGATATTTCAAAACTCTACCTGGATATAAACGCATACAGTGTATGTTGTTATACTGAATGTAGGTATAATAGCGCTGTGACAGTGAGGACTACCAACAGGCCACACCATCAAGAGATTTGATTAGACCCTGCAACCTGTGTCAGATCACGCATGGAATGTCAAACATCTATTTCTCACAGAATTTCAGCATTCCGTTCGAGTCATGATTCTGGCAGAATATGGTTTTTCCAAAGGGTCGTAGGTTGCCTTTTGACTCCCTTTCAACATTTTCCCCTTTGCAAGGCCAACGGATGGGATGTGGCACGCGCGTCGGTGGCCATCATCGAGAGGCAGCGCAGCAGTCGCAGCTTCGAGATGGACATCCAGGCTGGAGCTTTCCAGTTTGATGTGCTCTCAGAGGGTACGGCCGCGTACGGTCTCGAAGAATCCTAAAGTCTGGAACAGACATGAACAGACCATTCTCCTACCATTCACCGTACTGTCCCGACTCAGACCCCATTGAGTTCACCATCCAATTGCCCTGGTTTGGCATCTCTTGGCAGTTAGTTGGAAACTAATGCAGCCCTAAAGTCTTACGTCACTTGACATTCCAACCCTTCTGCCCCGGTTATTTTCAAGGTAGAGAGCGCCACCGACGCCACCGACAGTGAGCAGGCCAATTCGAAAAGCAACGTCCTTTTCAGGCCGAACACATCGTAGCTAATCGTAGCTATGATGCTCAGCAAATGATATCGGCATGTCATACATTGTCATACCGTGTGTAACGAAAAAATAGGTCTGGTGCCAGAATTACGTCCATCAAGAGAGGAAAATCCCAGCAGACTGCCCTGCAAAATCCTTAAACGTTCAGCTGCCAGTGGCCGCAGGCCACCGGCAGGAATTAGGCGGCCCATGTCACAAGATGCATGCCTTCTTGGCGTCAGCAATGCTATGGGTTGCTTGCGGATGCCTTTGTTGGTGTCTAGCATCTGCTCGTGTAGCTTGGTTTAGCTCCAATTTCGCGCGCCGCAATGCTGCAAGTGCCCTGGGAGAGGTGTCTGAGAACATAAACCTGTAGCAGCTATGGCGGCTTCCTGCCAAGCTCCATACGGATACAGTATTTTCATGCTGTGCAAGCTTGGCCCGTTAATACTCAATAGGTAACCAAGGCAAAGGAGCTGTCCCTGAATCTGACACCTTGTCGAAAAGCCACTTGATTCCCGAAGTCGCCAGAAAAGGGATGTAAAATGGATGTAAAATGCTGTTGGATGATGTTTGCACGTTTAATGTGAAGCATTCAAGTTCAGCACTTCCAGAGGCGCACAGCGAGGTATTGCTTGCGGTGACTCACGGCAGAAGGAGACTTGTACAGCTCAGCTGCTTGCTCAAGGCAAGGCAGCCTCTGCCGATGCCAACCCGGTGAATTCAAAAGTCTGTGGCGTGCCCCGGTGTCCGGTGTTGAGATGTTGAGATCTGGGCCTGTGTGGAACCCAAGCGACACTACTGGTACCTCCGCCGGTTCCTCAGGTGGCACCGATGACTGGCAACTCCTGGCAGCAGGCCATGAATGGCAAGAGTTCATCCATAGTTGGAAAGAAAGATTCCATTCCAGTCCTAATCTTCTGAGTCAAGTTACATTAATATTCGAAGCTTCTGCCAGGCATGGCGTCTTGTGGCGACGTTACAGCACTGCTTCCTCCCTCCTGGCGTTTGGCCCCAAGACTCTCTCGGACGGCATGGTTTTCCAATGAATGAGTGTGAAGGGTTGCAGTGCCAAGTAAAGATTGTAAAAAAAACAGATAGCAGAGTCGATGCCAAGCGGAGTTGATTGCAAGCTACATCCATGTCGTGTCTTCCCCCACGTTAAATTACGCTGCACTTCTCACAATTGAAGATGCAAATGTATGCCAATGTGGACACGCTGCACCCTACACTCCACACACATACTGTATACTGTCACGGAACGGATTGCTTTGACTGCTGCTTGTGGCCGAAGGTCTTTCGGTAAATGCGGATGTCTGGGGCTCGGATGCTTTAGATTCCATGCTTGCACTGGATTGTGATGATTGTGCATGGAGTCCGCAGCACTGGATTCTTCTGTGCCGGGCTGATTTTGTGAGGCGCTATGCATGGTCCTGGCTGCATGGGATGGAGAGATGCTGCCTTTGGCGGCCAGGGGCCTGGTTGGGAAGGCTTCTTGTAGTGGTTGGCCAGTCACGAAAAAGGCAATCAGCTACCGTCAGAATGAGCAAGACATGAGTAGGCTGCAAACACTGGAATCTCATATGGTACAACCATGACCCCTTGGCCATGTCAAGACCGGTAGCATCCGGTAGCTATGGACTGTGGAAAAGAAGAACGCAACGCATGTCTGGATGAGATATGTCGCGCGCATGTCACCTCCCTGTAGGCGACCAAGACAAAATGAAGACAAATGATGGACATGCATAGTGATGTGCTACAACTAAGATGGCAGAAAAAAGCAAAAGCCCAAAGCCATCAGCAAGGAAAAGACCTAGCAGAGTGCAGTGCGCTTTCTTGTCTCTGGAGGCTTTGCCTGGAAGTGCTCATTCCACAGCACTGCAGCTACTGAGAGACGCCACAGAGGCCTGTGCTTGCTGAGATGGTTTTCAAGAGGATTCACATTCCTCTCAGTCAGACTCGGACCGAATCCAGATTCTCTGTGGGCCATCCAATTCCCACATTGCTTTCAAGCAGAACCTGAACAGGTAAGGCCGGCGTTGACAGCACCGCTGGGTCCACAGTGGGGTTTGGGCGTGTAGGGCTGACGGAGGCACTTTTTGATTTTCGTGCTGCGTTCGAGATATAGTCACCTCGACTGACTAGCACCAGCAGAATCGGTGGAAACCGGCGTAGGCAACCGACTCAATGTGTTTGGAACAGCTATGTTTTTTGAACGGATCTTCCTTTTCGGGCGGAGTGCTTGGGCTCATCATGGTTCTTCCAGCTGCAGGTTGCCCTTGGCCGAATCACTTGAAGGCACACCGAGGGGACACCGAGGGCACACCTCGTCAAGCCATGGCTGGCAGATTGTGCTGAAAGGAGTGCCCTGCCTGTATCTCCGCATTAAACAAACATCTATGGATCTATGGTGAGGTTCTTGATGGTTCTTGCCTCAAGATGGTTGCACTATGTTATAGTATGTTGCAATGATTCACGGGTTTGTGACACTTGGTGACTTGGTGAGCTCGAGACTCTTTGGAACAGCTTCTGTCAACATCCGCCCTCTGTAAACGTACTGAGACGTACTGGGCAATTGGCCCAGTTCTGGCAAATCCCATACAGGCGTCGATGGCTTGCACCTTCGTGGTGCCCAATTGTGGGCGTGGCTCAGGAGTGGCGCGGTACAGGCACCGCGGCATTCCAAGGGTGGAGCGTGTGGGGGAGCTATAGGCAGCTTATGATGCAGCTCATGACGCAGGTATAGTTGAGCGGGGTGATTTGGCCGCTAAAGGAGAAGTCTTGATGTTACAGCTTGTGGTTTTTCATGACCAGTGCAGACACGTTTGAACAATGTTCTTTGTCCGACAGGTGTGGGATCTCAAGCAGACAAGGACCTTGCAATGCAGACCTTTACGTTTTGTGCATGCATGTTGTGCTGACTTGTCTTGGAATATTGTACATATATGTACATATGACATGCTACAACGGGTGTGGTTTGCTACCTTTGCAGTCTGTGCAGATGCGAGGAGCTTGAAACGGTGGAGACCTATCTATCCAACCACATCGCCTCAATCGCCTCCTGCAGCGTTGCAAAGCGCTTCCAGCATCCATGGCGTCAGCTTGGCAGCAAACAGCAACGGGATGGGCTTCGTCATAATTCTGAATGAGAGCGCATGTCATGTATATATCTTCGCATTCCTGCTTGAGTTGGCAAGGAAGGTTTGAGGTTTCGAGATCGTGTGATTTTGTTCAAATTTTGTTCCTGATTTGCTGATCAAAGGTGGGTATTTGCACTGCACGATGCACATCTGAAGGCCTGGGACAAGACAGGATGCGAGAACAGTGCCCCACAACTCCCTGTGAAGAAGATATATACTTTCCAGTGTTTCAACTAGAGACCACTTTAATGGAGTCGAACCAAGCAATCAACTGCGGGTTTCAGGCAGAACCTCACAAACAATCGGGACAAATTTACACACACACACACACACGCACACACACACACATGCAGACTACACATACATTATCATACACAGGCATACTCGCACACACAGACACGATAATCACACACAATACACACACAATATACTGTATATATATATATATGCATATAATATAACATTTGAAATCTCTGTGTGTGTTCATGCGTGTAGACATAGACACACGTAGACAGCGAAACCTGAACTGGACATTTGGATATCTAATCTAGTCTTTGGCCTTTGTTATTGTTGCTGTATTTCGTCAGTTGGCCCAGGGTCAGAGATTTGCGAGAAGCTTTGCTGCAATGGGAGGTTTCCGAAATTATCGTGGGTGCTTGGATATAGAAGAGGTGAATAGCCGCCCAAGAAATGTGTGGTCCGGCATCAAAGGCATGGTTTGTCTTCTAAAGCAGATTGGAACAGTAATCACAGTGGTGGAAAAGACTTGATGGATGTGCTCCGTCTGAATGGCTATCCACTGTAGTACAAACACTCTACAAACTGCAAGCGACTGGGCTAGACGTCGTAGACGTGTCATCGCTGGAACTCTTCAGATCCACCGAGGCATGACCTCCTACTGCTGGGCCGCGGCGGTTCTGGACCAGTGCTTCTTCATGCAGCCCCTCGGAGAATGGCATAGCCCGGCATGGCCCGGCATGGCCCGGCATGGCCCGGCATGGCTCATGTGCTGAGGGAAGGGCGGGAATGCCTTCTGGCTAAACGGTCTAGACTGTTTTGCAGCACAACTTGACTTTTCTCTCAGACTTCATCAGGTGCAGTCTAGACCAATGGGCTCATGAACATGATGCACACTCTTTATGTGAAAATGCTGAGGTCATACCAGCAAGTTTCCTGATCTGAAAGTGACCCAAACATATTTCACCATCTATGTGGGCCATGTTTCTCATTTAAAGTTAGGCCAGAGGTTTCGCCAGGCTGAAAAGAAGGCTAGGCGGCCATGCGTGTACAAAGCTGCATGGTATGTACAAAGGAACTCCTGTCAGACTTCCAAGCTCCCCAGGCACAGAAATCCAAAGCCGTTGGACTGCTTAATTTCAGCAAGACCAAGCCGGCGCTGCTTACATCTTTTTCTAATACTAGTATATTCATGAATACACACGCATAAATAAATAGATAAATAAGTAAATAGATAAATGAATAAATATAAATAAATATAAGTAAACAAATAAATGAACAAATGAATGACTAAATATATGCACATACATGTACATATATTCATGTATATTCGTTCTAGCCACAGTAAATCTGTGAAGGTGTGAGCCACCAACCTCATTTAGAGGCCATCTCTTATGCACCTGCATTCTTCTGCGCTTGAGGGGCTGTTCCAAGCAATTTGACAGGGTGGCAGCATTGTGACATGACAAAAAAAATGAGAAGCTGCTTTGGGATCTTTGGGGTCTCTGGGCTTCACTCGGCCCGCGGCGGTGTCTAGCTCCGTGTTCGGAGTATTGAATCCATTGTAGCCAGACGTACAGTAGCCAGAGTAGAACAGGCAAGCAATGGATCCAGAGTTGTTCCTCAGACACTCTTTCTTGGCACCTGAGTTTATAAGCTGCAGACCGAATTGGCCCAGCATGAATACTATTTATACACAAAGTACGAACCATCCCCCACAGTCCATGACTCCAAGATTACCCTTTTACACTCCTCATCATCCAAAGGAACACGGGTGCGGTGATTAATCCGCAACTCTAGAAGCAGCTAGCTGACAAAAGCCCGCTGAATTTGTCGTTTATTGGACCAACGGCTAATGGTAAGTCCAGTCGTTTGCTCGCCATGGATCATGCTACAGCTGAAAAGGCCGAGAAAGCGTTATTTGAATTGGAGGATGGGTGAAGGGCATGCGCGATTTGAATGGCAGTTTGGCCGATGGAAACTGAACATCTAGATCAACGATGGATCAGCCATTTTGAAGCAGAACTGCCTTGCTTCTGGGTAGATTGGTAGATATCCGCAACTTTGCCACACTTCCATTATTGGCTTTTTGACATTTTCTTGGTAGGAGTTGAAGCTCCGTTTGGCTGCTGGCCGGTGCAACGACGCCCAGCGTTCAGTGGAAGCCGCCACTTTCCGCACTGCGGCGCAAGGGCCGATAGGGCTCCGGGCATCAGAGAAACCTGTGGATGCGGCGTCATTGGAATTGCTCCGACGGCGGGTGTTGGAGCCCCTTGGACTGCGACATTCACGGAGAGTCTAGATTGAATTTGCTGATCATGGATGATTTTGGGTGATGAAGATATGTGGCTTTTGCTGTGCCCTGATTCGACTGTCGCATCAATTTTGCCAAGAAACCCAGGCTAGAGACAGCATTGCAGCTAGCAACCCTGCGAGCGGCCCCTGAAAGTGGGCAGGCGACGTCGAAGATGTTCATATTTTGTGGGTGGTAGCATCATCTAGTATCCCACAGTATCCCCACTTTGCCTCACTGGGAGAAACACCAAGTCTAAGTGGTAGCAGTTTTGTTTGTTACATATTCTGTTGATTTTCATGAGCTTTTCTGGGTGAAACAAGTCATCGTCATCATAGTCAGCTTGGATCACAATTTGAGAAATCCCCTGATTTCATCAAGGCCCACACGCCTGACCCGGCGCTGCTGCAGCGAATCTCTGCAGCTGCTGTAACTTCCACTGGCACTGGAGCAGCAAAACCGCCGTGACTCAGTAGCAACTGCGGGACAGTTCGTTGTGCTGACCAAGACCCTGAACATTGATCTAGTAGTATGATCTAGTATGATCTAGGAATCAAATATTATCGAATTATAAGAATACTCTGTTTAATACAAATCTATTTGGCCCAAGGTCGATCCTCAAGGTCATACTGGTGTAGGTATGTACAGAGCATATGCACACTACAGTACTTAATATTATGCACACATACATACATACATACATACATACATACATACATACATACATACATACATACATACATACATACATACATACAGACACATACATACATACATCCATGCATGCATGCAATGCAATGCAATGCAATGCAATGCAATGCAATGCAATGCAATGCAATGCAATGCAATGCAATGCAATGCAATGCAATGCAATGCAATGCAATGCAATGCAATGCAATGCAATGCAATGCAATGCAATGCAATG
>BGPT01001733.1:3562-32957 GCA_003297045.1 Symbiodinium sp. clade C Y103 | reverse complement strand
ATTGTATTGTATTGTATTGTATTGTATTGTATTGTATTGTATTGTATTGTATTGTATTGTATTGTATTGTATTGTATTGTATTGTATGTATGTATGTATTGTATGTATTGTATTGTATGTATTGTATTGTATGTATGTTTGTATGTATGTAATGTATGTATGTATGTATGTATTGTATGTATGTATGTATGTATGTATTGTATGTATGTATGTATGTACGTATGGATTGTATGTACATATGGATTGTATGTATGTATTGATGGTATGTATGTATTGATTGTATGTATGTATTGATTGTATGTATGTATTGATTGTATGTATGTATTGATTGTATGTATGTATTGATTGTATGTATGTATTGATTGTATGTATGTATTGATTGTATGTATGTATTGATTGTATGTATGTATGTATGTAATGTAATGTAATGTAATGTATTGTATGTATGTATGTATGTAATGTATTAATGTATGTATGTATGTATGTAATGTATTGTACTGTAATGTAATGTAATGTAATGAAAGTAATGTATGTATGTATGTATATATGTATGTATTTATGTATGTATGTATGTATGTATGTATGTGTGTGTATGTATGTATGTATGTATGTGTGTGTGTATGTATGTATGTATGTATGTGTGTGTATGTATGTATGTATGTTATGTATCATATGTATGTTATGTATCATATTTATGTTATGTATCATATGTATGTTATGTATCATATGTATGTTATGTATCATATGTATGTTATGTATCATATGTATGTCATGTATCATATGTATGTTATGTTATGTTATGTTACGTTATGTTATGTCATGTCATGTTATGTTATGTTATGTTATGTTATGGTATGTATGTATGTCTGTATGTATGTAATGTAATGTAACGTAACGTAACGTAACGTAAGAACGTAACGTAACGTAAGGTAAGGTAAGGTAATGTTGTGTTGTGTTGTGTTTTGTTATGGTATGGTATGGTATGTATGTATGTATGTATGTAATGCTGCAGATAGCTTGCAAATACGAGGCTGGACCTCAGAATTGCTGCAAATAGCTTGCAAATGGAAGGGCCACCTGGGGGACACGGAACACGCAACACGGAACACGGAACACGGAATACCTCTACCTCTATACCTCTATACCTCTACCTCTATCTCTATACCTCTACCTCTACCTCTCTACCTCTACCTCTATACCTCTACCTCCACCTCTATACCTCTACCTCTATACCTCTATACCTCTATACCTCTATACCTCTATACCTCTATACCTCTATACCTCTATACCTCTACCTCTACCTCTATACCTCTATACCGCTACCTCTATACCTCTACCTCTATACCTTTACCTCTACACCTCTACCTCTACCTCTATACCTCCACCTCTATACCTCTACCTCTATACCTCTACCTCCACCTCTACGTCTACCTCTACCTCTGTTTCTGCGGAAGGGAGATTCCAGAGATGAGTGAAGTGCAACCTTTTGAGTGAAGCGAATTTGGATGAGACAGACAAATCGAGAAGTGAAACAAATCCAAAGAGGAAGATCCAGATGTGCAATTTGAGCATGGTTTGATTTGATAAATAGATGTGCCCGAATTTTTTTGGCTGAACTCGCTCAAGCGGCAAGGGCACAGTCAGGGTAGCAAAGTCCTGGCCAGCCATAGAAAAACGTGTGATCGCTGCTTCGAACCAAGATCTGCCACATTCTGCGATTTTTTATTTTGGGCAGGAACACGGAACACGGAACCGTATATACAGTATATATATATATATATATCTGTATATAAATATTCTGTCTCTGTATGTATGACTACTATGTATAGATTTGTATGGGCATGTGCGAAAATGCTGGATATATTATATTGATACATGTATGTATTTAATGTAATGTAGTGTGGCTTAGTGTAACGTAACGTAGTGTAATGTCATGCCACAAAAAAAAATGAATATGTGTGTGTGGTCAGACCTCCCATGATCTACTTGGAAGACTCTTCATTTATTGGTATTCTGCATTTGCTTCAAGAATTTCTTCATAAATAAGAATACTAATTCAATATTGAATCTCGAAAAGAGCAATTCCTCCGTCTTCGATGCAGGACCGACACACAGGACCAAAAACATTACAAAAGGAATGCTGTAAGACCTTCTGTACATGCATTCTGTCACTAGCAACAAAAGCCACAATCAAAGAAATTTCAGAAAATGAAGGCAACCATTTTTCAGAGGTTTTGGGGGGCCGAAATGAGGGAAAACGTAGAAATCCTTGAGAACAAAAAATCAAGAAAAACACGACTTGGTTTCAAGCAACTCTCAAAGCTAAAGCACAAGGTGTTGCAGAGGGACGCGAAGCCAGCGAACATGCTTGTCGAACGCAGGCCTCCCCATCCTTTAGAGCGCCTTGCCTTTGAACGGTAAAGTTTTGCGCCCGCTTCGTCGTAGTCAGCACGCTGATGTCTGACTAGCTGTATGTTTGTGTGAGGGGTTGCTTCGTCAGTTTATGAGGGTTGTTGTTGGTGAGAGTTGTTGAGAAATGTCGAGATTGCAGCATATTGCAGCATTTGATAGCAACTGATCAAACTTAGACATTCATTTGTTACAGAACTGCAACTAATTTTCTGAAACCCTTCTCCCCCAATTATTACCTAGGACTGAGAACCCTGGTGAAGAATGTTGGTTGACTTGTTATATAGACTCTTTTCTTCAATGTTTAAAGTCATGTCATGAACAAACTTGCTGACATTTCATTCATCACCATACAATTTCCACCTCAAAAAGCGACATTGAAAAAGTGGAAGTTTGAATTTTTCTACCCCTAAAAAAGCGGAAGTTTGCTAAAAGTGTAGGTGGAAGTTTCTTTCGGTTTTAGATAAAAAAGTAAAGAATAGTCAAAAAAAATAGTTTTACATTGCGCGATAAAAAATACTCGAAAAAAATAACCGTACGATAAAAAACACATCGAAATTTTTTTTTTCACTGATTTTATTAGACAAAAGATTTTAAAATAGCTTAACCTGGTCTATTGGGGAATAGGCATTGATCAATTTTTCTACGGTTTTGACCCGTTGCCCTCACTTTTCTTGATTTTCTACCCTGCCATCCTCGAAGGCCAGCAGGGACTTTAAGTCGGCGATAGCAAGAGACTTTGGACGCAAACCTTTCATTATCCAATGCCGCGACTGCACCAGCCAGTGCGATTTCAAGAAGGTCAAAAAAGATGTCCCTTACCAGGAGATTTTGTCAAGAAGGTCAAGAACGGGGGCTGCGGCAAACCTTCAGATGCACTTGTAGTAGTTGGCCTGCGGCTGATAGATGGCCGCGTGGTTTTATGATTTTTTCCCCGCAACATTGTGTGGGGTTCTTGTTTTTTGCTTTGCACCTCCCGCGTCCGCTTCCGCCTCCTCCTCCCGCGTCTCCTCCTCCCACTCTCACACATACAACATTCTCACATACAACTTTCACACATCCAACATTGTCACACACAAGCCTCACACATACAACATTCTCACCTGCGACTCTCACACATACAACATTGTCACACACAACTCTCAAACACACAACACTCACACACACACAACATTGTCACAGACAACTCTCTCACAGACACAACATTGTCACACACAACTCTTTCACACACAACATTGTCACAGACAATTCTCACACATACAACATTGTCACGCACAACTCCCACACATACAACCTTCTCACATAGAACTCTCTCACACACAACTCTCACACATACAGCATTGTCACCACAACTCCTTCACACACAACATTGTCACAGACAACTTTCACACACATACAACATTGTCACACACAACTCTCTCACATACAACATTCTCACATACAACTCTCTCACACACACAACATTGTCACACACAACTCTTTCACACACAACATTGGCACTCACAACTCTCTCACACACAACATTCTCACACACACAACTTTCTCACACACAACATTCTCACACACAACTCTCTCACACACAACTCTCTCACACACAGCATTGTCACACACAACTCTCTCACACACACACACAGCATTGTCACACACAACTCTCTCACACACAACCCTCTCACACACAACTCTCTCACACACAACTCTCTCTACCTTCGTTTTGCGTGGCAGGCGTGGCACTTGCGGCACTGGGCTGGCTCTGGTGGCGGCCTTGGTCGCCGCTGGCCCCCTCTAACGCCGCGCCTCTTTTGCGTGGCAGGCGTGGCGCTTGGTGACATCTGCTTTCGTTTTGTGTGGCAGGCGTGGCACTTGGTGACATCTGCCTTCGTTTTGTGTGGCGGGCGTGGCACTTACGACACTGGGCTGGCTCTGGTGGCGGCCTTGGTCGCCGCTGGCCCCTCTAACGCCGCGCCTCTTTTGCGTGGCAGGCGTGGCGCTTGGTGACATCTGCCTTCGTTTTGTGTGGCAGGCGTGGCACTTGGTGACATCTGCCTTCGTTTTGNACTTACGGCACTGGGCTGGCTCTGGTGGCGGCCTTGGTCGCCGCTGGCCCCCTGTGACGCCGCGCCTCTTTTGCGTGGCAGGCGTGGCGCTTGGTGACATCTGCCTTCGTTTTGTCTGGCAGGCGTGGCACTTGGTAACATCTGCCTTCGTTTTGTGTGGCAGGCGTGGCGCTTGCGGCACTGGGCTGGCTCTGGTGGCGGCCTTGGTCGCCGCTCGCCCCCTGTGACGCCGCGCCTCTTTTGCGTGGCAGGCGTGGCCATGCATTCACCTTCCATGCAAGCCGAGGTGCAGGAAGGACATCACCAAGCAAGTGCTGCAAGCATCAAAACCATTTCTGATGACCTTCCTCGCACGAGATGCGACGAAGCCTTTCTTCCAGCACTGGAAAATGTTCTCTTGGCCTTCGCAGCGACTCGCTTGGATTCTTAATGACAGATTTGCACAATCTGTAGGGGATCAAACAGTACCTATTGCAGTTGGGAAAACACCTCTGGACAGAGTCTTTCATTTTCTATGCCCTTTGGTCCTCATTGACTTAAGGTTTGCAACAAAGAGATTGGATATTGCCAGTCCATGAATGACATTGTTGCGACCATCCTGCTGTATCGCAGCGAAGAAGAGACTTTCTGGACCTTCTGCAGTCTGATCGAAGATGTGCTTCCAGAGGGCTACTACACTGAGACCCTCAGTGGGCTTCGCACAGCCTCCTGGTAGCACCTGTGGTGCGGTCCGTCAATTCATACAGCTGTGCTGTCGCAAGCCCTGCAAGCCCTTTTGGACCAAGGACTTACATGTGTTCAATCGGTGCATCGAAGAATATGTGCCAAAGCTGGCCCAGCACTTTGAACAGAACCTTGAAAGCACAGCAGCATACCGTTAACGGTACAGGCGATGGCCAGTCTCGGAGATTCTAGGAGAGATTGACTTAGCATGACTAGGCAAGGGCTATGATTTGTGATTGTGGTGTTGCCGCTGTTGTTATTGCTGTTGTTTTAGCAGCTGTTGTCATTGTTTTTGTTTTTGTTCGCCAGTCCACTCAGGAACTCCATTGATGTCTCTCCAATTCTGATCCAATGGTTCATGTGTCTCTTCGCTGGTTTCTCAGATTCTTACTTTGCAACATGTTTTTTCATTTTTTTCATTCGTTTCCGGTTCTTTTGTTAAAGCCTGGTG
This sequence comes from Symbiodinium sp. clade C Y103, assembly GCA_003297045.1. NCBI lineage: Eukaryota > Dinophyceae > Suessiales > Symbiodiniaceae > Cladocopium > Cladocopium sp. clade C. The sequence goes on along the minus strand of BGPT01001733.1, from coordinate 27,320 downwards.
ACATGTTATCGCTGTTGCCCTCAGACCCCTACTTTGCCTTCGGAGATGGCACATCGCGTGATCGATTGCCTTCTCCTTGAGGGCAATCAAGTTCTTTTCCGGGTAGGACTCGCTGTGTTGGGCCCTTGCACTTGTTCTGTGCAGATGTGGGGCAATGCTTTTACAGCTTGTAGCACACTTATTTATTGTTCATAGCTTATGACAAATTGTAGCTTGTTTATATTATATTTACAGCTCATTGTTATTGTGGCAATTGACTGTCAACTTCTTTTTTCTTCCTCTCTTCATAACTAGGCCCTAGGCCTTTGCCGTATCCAAAGGCCCAAGTGTATGCGGTTTCAAGAAGCCTGGATCCTGACTCAGCTGCGAGCATGATCTTGGCCCACTATCCGAGACTGCTTTGAATGGTGTCCTCAAACCATTTGTGTAGAAGATGACCATTGATGTTTGTTGATGCATTCTGTCATACCCTGATTTGTGGAGGACTTGCCATCCTGTCTTTGAGAAGTGAAGAGTTGCTGCGTTCGAAAGACGTGGGCGAGGCAGCTTAGATGCCTTTTATTTCTGTACCAAACTGAAATACATGAATTTCCTTTGCAGTTCAGGTTGCTCCAGGTCTGGTCTCTCAAGTTCACTGCAAATTTTGCCATTTTCATGTGTTTCGGTCGGCTTCAGGTTTCCGAGTTCCTCTCCGAGTTCCTCATCGATCAAGACTCAACGAACATCCCTCCCAAGCAACTCCTGGAATTGGCCTTCAACGGCACCTTCTTGAAGGGTTTCAGGTCCTCTTCAGAGTGCTCTACTTTGCTCAGATGCTTTGCTCTTGTCACTCAATGACTCCTGACATTGAACAAAGCAGGATTGAACAACTTGAGAAGGAGCGTCAGCGATGCCGCGCTCAAGTTGAGGCTCAAAGCTGCGATCAGTTTGCAAGAAGCAGCTTTTCATGGTCTCCTCCTGCCAAGGCCCCGCAAAAGACCAAGGAGGACGAGGACGAGCAGGACTGTAAGGGCCAAAACATGCGAAAACACCAGCTTTGCCTCGCAGACGACCGCAGACCGTTTGCTGTGTCTAAGAGAAGTTGATGATGATGCCTGTGATGCAGGGGGGGTTTGGTCAGTGTTGTTTTCTTCAAGTGCATGTTTGTGTCCACATGTGTCCACTTTGACATCTTCGCTGCATGTGTGAGTGCCACTGCAAGTGAGTGTTGCGAAGGATGCATCATCTTGGAGTATTTGGACCCTCCTTGGCCGAGAACCTAGCAGGGTACGGGGCCCCCTTCTAAGCCACAAATCGCTTGCATAGTGCATCTAACTCCTGGTTTGCGATGGCTTTTTTGCGTGTGTCATGCATGCGCCTGCATCTTTATTTTTTTTTATTCTGGCATGTGCATGCGGCTGCGTGCGCATAGTTCTCATTGATCCATTTGATTTTTGCGTGTTGCGAAACTGTACATGTTCGGTCATCTCACCATCACACATGTACACTAGGCCACAGCCACAACAAAGGACACAGTTAAATCCTTTTATCATGGGCAGATTCACTTACTGTATTTATTCCATGTTTATGAACCATTTCTTTTGAGATTTTCCCACCATTTCTCCCATTCTTTGGACGGGATCGAACCGCCGTACACTGTACTGGTTCCCACAACAAACGCTCAACAGAAAACATGTGTTTGTGTTTTTCTGGATTACTGTCCAGTTTTCTTTGAAACTGTCTTTCTTAAATTCATTCAGCTCTTTTTCCGTTGCTTTACAGCCACAGTCCATGCACAGCCGCAGAGCGTTGCCCGTGCTGAGGTATGAGGGTCTGGNTTTACAGCCACAGTCCATGCACAGCCGCAGAGCGTTGCCCGTGCTGAGGTATGAGGGTCTGGCATCCCAGAGATGCTACTGTATGTTTGTCGGAACCACAGCATTTCTGAAAGACGAATCAGTATACACAACAGTGTTCACAGGAGGGGTATAGGGCTTTGACACGTGCCATTTTTTGCTTGACCCATCGCTCGTCACGCTGACCTAGGTCAGCAATGAGTCCGGTGGAAGTGCATGATTCGCATGATGTCCATAAATGGCGGCGGCACCATGGAACCCAGAAAACATGCAACTTGTTCCCATTAAAATGATCATTTGTTGTTTGGTACCGCCATTCGAAGGACATCAAGGCGAAGTAAAACAAAAAGCCAGGAGTGAGTCACAGGTTCTGGAGGATTACCTGGTCCTGGCTCGCAGTGGTGCCTGTGGCGGGGACAGAAGATAGAAAAGTTGGAGTTGACGAACTTCAAATGTTGGTTCAGCAATTGCAGATGAGACACCTCAAAATTACAGAACATACATAATTGTGCAGAATACATGTATATGCATTGATGTGGTTGGTGGTGTCAAGTGTTTGTTTTTTTTTAATCTATGCAACGATCAAGTCAGTAAAATCTTACACAGTTCAAACACCCAGTATAGGATAACCAGCTTTCCACAGGTCTATTCATCTGGAGGTATGGGTCAATCCCCAAATAGACGAAAGTTTGTATCAAAATGCAGCCCCGGTGAAGAAGCAGTCTACCGCTGTGNCTATTCATCTGGAGGTATGGGTCAATCCCCAAATAGACGAAAGTTTGTATCAAAATGCAGCCCCGGTGAAGAAGCAGTCTACCGCTGTGATCCCATGATGCCCCCATTGTTTGTTTAATGTTTTTCCATCCGCGGCAAACGGTAGCAGATTGCCAGGAGGCAACGCTTGTTGGATGGATGACTATATCCAACATACCATGCTTTGACCATGGCATATGTTTACATTTGTGTACATGTGAATAATGTGTGTGTGTGCCTGAAAAAGGGGCCGAGCCCAGATATTGAACGAGTAAAATCATAGGGAAACTGCTAAAACATGACAATGCATATACAAATCACAGGAAGTTTGGGCAGCATACTTCCGAGTCGCGGAAAAATAAAAGAACAGTAGCTGACTGGCTGTGTGAATAGGTAACCAAGTAGCCAGTCAAATATAAATCGTGAACCTGGTAGTCAACTGTCTAATACCAGTACTCAGCTAGTCAAATGGCCAGTCGAGTAAGTGGTCAAGGAGCAGTCAGCTAGTCNCAAATATAAATCGTGAACCTGGTAGTCAACTGTCTAATACCAGTACTCAGCTAGTCAAATGGCCAGTCGAGTAAGTGGTCAAGGAGCAGTCAGCTAGTCAAGTAGCTTGGTGCATGTGCAGGGCGCCTGAAAGGCATGTCCGGAGAATGCAAAACTGGAGGAAGTTTGCACCGAGTTGNCAAGGAGCAGTCAGCTAGTCAAGTAGCTTGGTGCATGTGCAGGGCGCCTGAAAGGCATGTCCGGAGAATGCAAAACTGGAGGAAGTTTGCACCGAGTTGCGGTAGTCGTGGTATTTTGGTTAATTTTAATGGTTCAACTGGTGTTGTAGGTACCTGGCTCAACTTCTGTTATACGGTTATACGGTACGTGACCTTCCCTTGGAAACTTCTGTCCCCAGTCGAGTCTTTTTAACAATTCTTTCCAACAGTCCTTTGTGATTTGGCTGCAGGAGCTTGCCCTTGACAGCGCATTTGTCAATGCTACAATTGCGGATCGGTTAGAACAAAATTGCAATCGTGAGATGCGGCAGGTTCAAATGCTTGACATGTCTGTGACCATCGATTTCCTGCTGCGATGATACAGATGTACACTTTTAAGTGGTACATGATTGAATACATTAGACGAAGGTGTTGACTCACACCAGAAGAGCCGAGACACTACGAGACGCTTGGGCTGATGATTTCGAACACACACACACACAGACCTAGAAAAACCAGGTCTTACTTTTTTGGTCAACATACCAGCCGCGCATCATTTTGCCAGCAACTGCCGACCAAATTCTATTGTTGCTGATGTGAAGGGAAACCAATCAATTGGGTTCCATTGCCACATTTCACTACTTGCCATTGATCAGAACTAAGCATCAATCATCATCAAGCATCATCAAGCCATCAGTTAGCTGTCAACTAACCAGGTCCTAGTCATTCACGTAGTTCCTGTCCTTCCAGCATGGTTGTGTTGTGTTGTTTTCTGAAACGTGCTCAGAAGAAAAGTCATTGAAAGGTCAAAGCCACACTGAAACGAGCCCGTGTCAGATACTTCACGCGTGGATAGCCCATGTATGTCAACTTGTATTTGCCTCAACCTCTCTGCGTCAAAACTTGACGTTGCCATTTGATCAGCAGTTTCTAGATATGCGCAAGAATTATACGGCGCAGAAATGCCCGGAGCTTCAAGTCAGGCACATGGGAATATCAGATGTAAGGGGTGTCTCAGGGATGAAATCCCGGGATGGCTTTGCAGTGACGCACATGAAGAACAGATTTAATTTCCTTTCACTGAGTTGTTTTGTTGCTCTTTTCTTAAGGAGTCGCTTTGGCTATGTTCAAAAAAGCTGGAATATGGGTAAATGGTGCTTGGTATTTCCAAGAGGAATTGATATTTTGGAGACCTGGGACCGATGAATCCTCATCAACATAAACCATTTACCATTTGGTGCAGGATTGCTTCCATCAGCAAATTCTTTGCTTCTTTGGCTTAGCTGCTGCAGTTCCTTGCAAACGAGAGGCCGAGGGCAATAGCTTATTGGCGGATGGCACGACAGTTTCGTACAGCAGCGGGCAAGGAGGGTTGACCAGGAAGGAAGGGTTGACCAACTAAAGTGTACAAAAACATAATTTTGAAGACACTTTGAAAGGTTTTTGGGTGCTTGGTCGGTATACTTAGTTATGATTTTTTGTTGGCACAAAAACATTTGCCTTTCTAAGATAACCCACAACAACTGTGGGTGTGCAAGTTGGCGTTATTCACCGCCACTGCAGCCAATTGTANGTTCTGCAGGTGACAACTTGAAGTCATGATTGAACTTGATATGATAGAAGTTTGATTCGCTGTGCTAATCCATTGAGACTGGTGTTCTCCAAAGCATGGGATTTGATTGTGTGATTTTCAATTGCTATCCTATAGGTTACTCACATGATATCCTGTGGATCCTGGAGAGGGTCCCCATTATTAGGTTTACGCCCTCTCCTTTACCTGTTCAATGCGATTACTGTGTTTGGCTACCGTTCAGGGAAGCGACTTAGCATACCAGTAAACGGCACAGGATACTGAGTCTCACCCATTTCCGAAGTAGTACACCATCCTGTACCCTGAAAGTACACCTACGAACATTTTTGGGGGTGAATGCGTTACCAAAAATAACATGAAACACGTAGAATCTGTAGGAAACATTGGCTTGGAAACTGTGTGGGTTTCAGAGTTGGCAAACCTTGGTGTCGAAGAACACCCTTCTTGTCCTTGTATTTCTTTGCAGTGGCTACTGTAGATTTGTGTTTCTTCATGGGAATGAATGGCTCCAAGATTCAGCCGATCAATGGATGGTGAANTGTATTTCTTTGCAGTGGCTACTGTAGATTTGTGTTTCTTCATGGGAATGAATGGCTCCAAGATTCAGCCGATCAATGGATGGTGAAGAGCTCCATGAGGGGGTTCTCTTCCAACATTTGTGGCCATAAAGTTTCATCCATGGCGCTTGTCGATACCTTTTTAGCTGTCAGAAAAGCCATGAATCAAGATGTGGAAAGCCACCATTGCAGTAAACAGTGAGCATTCCAAATGGTACCAACTTGGAAAGTGATTAATCAATCGCATTCCGAGTTCTGATTGAACACGCGTGCAACATCNATTGCAGTAAACAGTGAGCATTCCAAATGGTACCAACTTGGAAAGTGATTAATCAATCGCATTCCGAGTTCTGATTGAACACGCGTGCAACATCCGCACCAAGTGTTGAAACTGATCATGCAGTGCCAGCTAGCACCAACATGATGAGGAGAATTGTGCTGGTGGCGCAGTGGCTGGTGGCCCCCCAAACCCAGAAACGTTTGCGNTGAAACTGATCATGCAGTGCCAGCTAGCACCAACATGATGAGGAGAATTGTGCTGGTGGCGCAGTGGCTGGTGGCCCCCCAAACCCAGAAACGTTTGCGTAACAAACGGAGCAGGAATCACCGCTATTCGGCTATTCATGATAATTTTGGTATTCCGGTAAACCACCTAGCTGAGGCTATAGACCGTCCTGCTATTGTATCAGTTACATGTCATACCCAATTTCTTTCAGATGACCGACCCCATAACCCAGGTTCCATCTAGGCTTGAAGCCACATTAAACGCAACAGCATGAGGTCCAGCTTCAGGTCGCGCATTTGTCCGTGGAACGACCGAAGAGAAACTTAAAACATGACACATGACAAGCTTGTTTTAGAATTGAAGGGGCATTCACTGCAGAGTTGGACCAAAGTCAGATCAGATGTGGTGTGNTAAAACATGACACATGACAAGCTTGTTTTAGAATTGAAGGGGCATTCACTGCAGAGTTGGACCAAAGTCAGATCAGATGTGGTGTGATGAGCTTTCGGCTGGAGATTCACAGTGGTGGAAATCGCTGCCAGCCTGCTGGAGGCCTGGGTCTTGCAAGCCATTCCTGGTGGTGATTCGGGTGGTGGACAGGCAGCACCGGNGCGTTACCAAAAATTACATGAAACACGTAGAATCTGTAGGAAACATTGGCTTGGAAACTGTGTGGATTTCAGAGTTGGCAAACCTTGGTGTCGAAGAACAGCCTTCTTGTCCTTGTATTTCTTTGCAGTGGCTACTGTAGATTTGTGTTTCTTCATGGGAATGAATGGCTCCAAGATTCAGCCGATCAATGGATGGTGAANTGTATTTCTTTGCAGTGGCTACTGTAGATTTGTGTTTCTTCATGGGAATGAATGGCTCCAAGATTCAGCCGATCAATGGATGGTGAAGAGCTCCATGAGAGGGTTCTCTTCAAACATTTGTGGCCATAAAGTTTCATCCATGGCGCTTGTCGATACTTTTGTAGCTGTCAGAAAAGCCATGAATCAAGATGTGGAAAACCACCATTGCAGTAAACAGTGAGCATTCCAAATGGTACCAACTTGGAAAGTGATTAATCAATCGCATTCCGAGTTCTGATTGAACACGCGTGCAACATCCGCACGAAGTGTTGAAACTGATCATGCAGTGCCAGCTAGCACCAACATGATGAGGAGAATTGTGCTGGTGGCGCAGTGGCTGGTGGCCCCCAAACCCAGAAGCGTTTGCGTAACAAACGGAGCAGGAATCACCGCTATTCGGCTATTCATGATAATTTTGGTATTCCGGTAAACCACCTAGTTGAGGGCTATAGACCGTCCTGCTATTGTGTCAGTTGCATGTCATACCCAATTTCTTTCAGATGACCGACCCCATAAACCAGGTTCCATCTGGGCTTGAAGCCACATTAAGAGGTCCAGCTTCAGGTCGCGCATTTGTCCGTGGAACGACCGAAGAGAAACTTAAAACATGACACATGACAAGCTTGTTTTAGAATTGAAGGGGCGTTCACTGCAGAGTTGGACCAAAGTCAGATCAGATGTGGTGTGATGAGCTTTCGGCAGGAGATTCACAGTGGTGGAAATCGCTGCCAGCCTGCTGGAGGCCTGGGTCTTGCAAGCCATTCCTGGTGGTGATTCGGGTGGTGGACAGGCAGCGCCGGAAAATTATGCAACTTTTTGGAAGTTCGGGCCACTTCGGGACCTGCATTTTTCCGGATAAGGGGTGATCATCCATATGCAGGTTAATCTGGACCTAATAGCCACATACCTTCGCAGGGGAGGGACCAGGGACAAAAGCGCCCATGGCTAACAGATACGAATACCTTGGCAACGGCTGTTGTGTGGCTCACACCACGCGCAGTACTGGGATTCAGGGGGGTCTCGTGGCCGGTAGCCATGTGGATCAAGACCTGGCTCAACCTGGCGAGTGCCACAGGTGGCGAACTGCCATGGAGTGCTTCCGATTTCTGCGTAAGGAGTTCTTGCGGCAGTTGTGGTGTCATTGGTGCCCTTGCAGCCCGTTTATTTCAAAGGACTTGGACGGATGCTCGCACACGAGAGGGAGGCGTTCACTTGCTTCACTTTCACAAACAATGAAATCAACAGCGCATTGAACGCGCAGTTGGATGTGGATTTGTTGGACCTGCAGCAGTGTGGATATTCGCTGGTCCCAGGTAATTGTGACGATGCAGTTGACTTTTCCCGCCTCGGGAACTCCTCTTTGACACCGGTGCCCGCTTGGCGTCACCAGCTNTCGCTGGTCCCAGGTAATTGTGACGATGCAGTTGACTTTTCCCGCCTCGGGAACTCCTCTTTGACACCGGTGCCCGCTTGGCGTCACCAGCTGGAAGGAAAGAAGGAGGAGGCGAAAGAGGCAGAATTTGATGCTGGAGTTACCGCAACTCCTCTTGGGTCGAAGTGGACTGCACCTGCAACGGATTTGCAGTTGGAAGGGAGGCGTTCACTTGCTTCACTTTCACAAGCAATGAAATTTACAGAGAATCTCTCATTGAACGTGCAGTTGGATGCGGATTTGTTGGACCTGCAGCAGTATGGATATTCGCTGGTCCCAGGTAATTGTGACGATGCAGTTNATCTCTCATTGAACGTGCAGTTGGATGCGGATTTGTTGGACCTGCAGCAGTATGGATATTCGCTGGTCCCAGGTAATTGTGACGATGCAGTTGACTTTTTCCGCCTCGGGAATTCCTCTTTGACACCGGTGCCCGCTTGGCGTCACCAGCTGGAAGGAGAGGAGGAGGAGGCGAAAGAAGCAGAATTGATGTTCGAGTTACCGCAACTCCTCGTGGGTCGAAGTGGACTGCACCTGCAACGGATTTGCAGTTGGAAGGGAGGCGTTCACTTGCTTCACTTTCACAAACAATGAAATCAACAGAGAATCTCTCGTTGAACGTGCAGTTGGATGCGGATTTGTTGGACCTGCAGCAGTATGGATATTCGCTGGTCCCAGGTAATTGTGCACTTGGTGACATCTGCCTTCGTTTTGTGTGGCAGGCGTGGCACTTGGTGACATTTGCCTTCGTTTTGTGTGGCGGGCGTGGCACTTACGGCACTGGGCTGGCTCTGGTGGCGGCCTTGGTCGCCGCTGGCCCCCTGTGACGCCGCGCCTCTTTNGTGGCACTTACGGCACTGGGCTGGCTCTGGTGGCGGCCTTGGTCGCCGCTGGCCCCCTGTGACGCCGCGCCTCTTTTGCGTGGCAGGCGTGGCACTTGGTGACATCTGCCTTCGTTTTTTGTGGCAGGTGTGGCACTTGGTGACATCTGCCTTCGTTTTGTGTGGCAAGCGTGGCACTTATGGCACTGGGCTGGCTCTGGTGGCGGCCTTGGTCGCCGCTGGTCCCGTGTGACGCCGCGCCTCTTTTGTGTGGCGGGCGTGGCACTTGGTGACAACTGCCTCCGTTTTGTGTGGCAGGCGTGGCGCTTGGCGAGATGGACCTTCACTTTGTGTGGTAGGCGTGGCACTTGGTGGCGTTTGCTTACTTTCGCGTGGCAGGAATGGCACTTGCGGCGCTGGGCTGGCAGTGGTTTCAAGCACAGCACCTGCACATACAACGTACACACAACTTTGTCACACACAGCACTTTCAAACACAACCCTTTCACACACAAATCTTTCACCCACAACTTTCTCANACAACGTACACACAACTTTGTCACACACAGCACTTTCAAACACAACCCTTTCACACACAAATCTTTCACCCACAACTTTCTCACATACAACATTGTCACGCACAGCTCTTTCACACAGAACTCTTTGACACAACTTTGTCACACACAGCACTTTCACACACAACTCTTTCACACACAACTCTGTCACACACAACTCTTTCACACGCAGACCCTTGTCACACACAACTCTTTGACACACAACTTTGACACACACACACGGCACTTTTACACACAACTCTTTCACACACACACAACCTTGTCACACACACAACTCTACAACCTTGTCACACACACGCAGCACTTTCACACACACAACTCTTTCAGGAACTGGCTTCCGTTGGCTTCCCATGCGCCACCGGCCCATGAGGCCTGCGCAATACCGATGCCCGATCGCTGCGTCCGTGAAGCCCAGTCAGCACTGAATGACAGGATGCCACAGGATGCCACGGGATGCCTGAAATCATTGCAACCCCCAGCCCTCAGGTCAGGAGCTGGCCAGGTTCATGGTGGAGAATCCCTGCTAGAGATTGCAGGAGATACACTGGAGGACAGGTGTCATGCAAATTGAATCTTGGTCATTGTTCAAGGTGTTGAGCGTTGTTTTTCCAGCGTGTTCTTTCGCTGAGCTGTTTGCAGCCAGGAATGGGTAAAATGGGATTGCAATTCCTCTGTGCATGCGTGCCGAGCTTGGATCCATAAATTGGGGAGAGACATGTTTCCAGGAACTTCTGTGCCTGTGTCCAGCTACCCGGGGCCTTTGTACGTTTGAATTTTGGATAGTCCTCATTGATTATTATTCACCATTGTTACTCAGTGTTGATTAATATCTTTTTGGGAGCACCAGGGCAGGATGATTCACATGCACAACGCCCAGGTACGCAGCGCGCCAATTTGTTTCGGGTTGGGGCGGCGGGCTTGAAATGGCCACACTTGCACGACTTGACCGGGTGGTGTTGGAGTGGGCGGGCCGCCGCTCACTAAGGGTTCGGCATGAGTAGCAGGATGGTAATGATTCTACTACTCCTCAGTGCTACGGTGAGATGCAAGCATGCTATTACAGCTTTTTTTAGGCCTTGGATTTTTTTCAATTGCTGCACTTGAACAGCCTTATTCTACATTTTATCATGCCCAGGATGCGGGTAGCATCATTGCAGGACCTTGCCTTCGTTTAGTACGTCAAAATCATTGCAGACATTTACAGACCGCAGTCTTTAATAGCAGTCGCATTCAGGGTCGGCTTTTGTTTTGGTTGACCTGTTTCCGAAATGTTCACTTGCATCACAACAAATTTTTAGTTCCCGAGAGCGTCTGAGCGAAGGGTTCTTCTAATAGCGGGGGATTGTGATACATGTTCACATCTTCGCATTTTCACATCTTCACACCTGCGCATGTCATCTTCACATCTTCACATCTTATTATCTGCACATCTGCACATATCATTTTTTCATCTTCACATCCTCTCTTCTTCACATTTTCTCATCTTCACATCTGCACATGTCATCTGCACATCTTCACATCCTCTCTTGTTCACGTTTTCTCATCTTCACATCTGCACATGGTTTCTGCACATCTTCACATCTGCACAGGTCTCATACGTCTTTTTTCTCCCACGTCTTCTTTTTATCTTCTCTCTTTAGGCCGGGGGTGGTGCCAACGAGGATCCACGAAACGCAACCCTTTCGCACGAAACGAGGTTCGATCGGCAAAAACTGTGGTAAAATTGCGATTTGACATGGTCCGTAGCAACCCTTTCGGGCGAAATGAGGTTCGATCGGCAAAAAAAATGTAAAGAGTTTTGTGTGTAAAAGCTTCTGTGTGTAAAAGTGTCTGTGTGTAAGCAGTTTTGTGTGTGTGTAACAGCTTCTGTGTGTAAAAGCGTCTGTGTGTAAAAGCGTCTGTGTGTAAAACTTTTGTGTGACTGTCCACAGTGTCGACTGTGTGCAGAAGAGTGTGTGTGAAAAAGACTAAGCAAGCATATGTCAATGAGTTGTTTTTTCTGTCCCGAACATGGGAAACAAGTGGACCTGTCTGCGTGTGTAAAAGCGTCTGTGCGTAAACAGTTTTATGTGTAAAAGCTTCTGTGTGTAAATGTTTCTGTGTGTAAAAGCGTCTGTGTGTAAAGGTGTTTGTGTGCCAAAGTGTCTGTGTGTAAAGGCACCTGTGTGTAAAGGCACCTGTGTGTAAAAACGCCTGTGTGTTAAAATGTCCGTGTTTAAAAGTTTTCTGTGTGTAAAGAGCTTTGTGTGTAAAAGCTTTTGTGTGTGAAAGCGTCTGCGTGTGTAAAAGCGTCTGTGTGTAAAAGTGTCTGTGTGTAAAGGTGTCTGTGTGTAAAAGCGTCTGTCTGAAACACATCAGTGTGTAAAAACTTCTGTGTGCAAAAGCGTTTGTGTGTAAGCAGTTTTGTGTGTAAAAGCTTCTNAAGTTTCTGTGTGCAAAAGTGTCTGTGTGTAAAAGTCTTTGTGTGTAAAAGTGTTTGTGCGTAAAGGCACCTGTGTGTAAAAGCGTCTGTGTGTAAAAGCGTCTGTCTGAAACACATCAGTGTGTAAAAACTTCTGTGTGCAAAAGCGTTTGTGTGTAAGCAGTTTTGTGTGTAAAAGCTTCTNGTCTGTGTGTAAAAGCGTCTGTCTGAAACACATCAGTGTGTAAAAACTTCTGTGTGCAAAAGCGTTTGTGTGTAAGCAGTTTTGTGTGTAAAAGCTTCTTTGTGTAAAATCTTCTGTGTGTAAAAGCGTGTGTGTGTGTAAAGAGTTTTGTGCGCAAAAGCTTCTGTGTGTAAAAGTTTCTGTGTGCAAAAGTGTCTGTGTGTAAAAGTCTTTGTGTGTAAAAGTGTTTGTGCGTAAAGGCACCTGTGTGTAAAAGCGTCTGTGTGTAAAAGNAAGTTTCTGTGTGCAAAAGTGTCTGTGTGTAAAAGTCTTTGTGTGTAAAAGTGTTTGTGCGTAAAGGCACCTGTGTGTAAAAGCGTCTGTGTGTAAAAGTCTTTGTGTGTAAAAGTGTTTGTGCGTAAAGGCACCTGTGTGTAAAAGCGTCTGTGTGTAAAAGTGTCTGTGTGTAAAAGTGTCTGTGTGTAAAAGCGTCTGTGTGTAAAAGTGTCTGTGTGTAAAAGTGTCTGTGTGTAAAAGCTTCTGTGTGTAAAAGGGGCTGTGTTTAAAGTGTTTGTGTGTAAACAGTTTTGCGTGTAGAAGCTTCTGTGGGCGAAAGCGTCTGTGTGTAAAGGTGCCTGTGTGTAAAAGCGTCTGTGTGTAAAATCTTACATCTTCACATCTTACGGCTTCTCTTCTTACATCTTCACATCTTACATGTGCTCTTCTTACATCTTCACATCTTAGGTCTGTTCTTCTTACTTCTGCACACCTTATGTTTGCTCTTTTTACGTCTAGTCTGCACATCTTACGTCTGCTTTTCTCTTATACGCGTCATCTTTCCCATTTTTCTCTTTACTGTCTTCATTACATCTTCTTCTAACTTGAAACTTCCCAACTTGCTCCTCTTCGCTCTCGGGCCATCCGTCATCTAGTTTGTACATGCATCGCATGGAACACCGTGTTCCTTTTTTACTGGCACCCATTTTCAACTTGCAGGTTGGAGGGGCGACATTGCCATTGGGAGAGTTCAACGTACAAGAACAGGGTTTCGCAACGCCTTTGCTTCGGGAGTAAAGTGCTTGGCTTCGAGAGCGGACATGTCCCAGGGGCTGTCTTTGAGGATGGCCAGCCCACTTCGGCCACAAACGAACCAGACATCGGGTGCTATTTATCTTATTGGCTTTTATCTTAGTGTTTTGGCCGCAACTCTTTTGCGGATAGATTTCTAAACAGTATCCAATTTCATTGGAAAATGGTGCCGAAGAGGATCCCCAAATGGATGGTCCCAAATGCATGGTTTCTGGTGGATCTATCATGGCTGATCTTGGTTCATCTGACCCACGTGTCACAACACAGCACCGCCCTGCCAGGCAGCCTGCTCCATCCTGAAGAATGTGAAGATTCACGGGCAGGCAGATCCATGAAAGATGATGACAGCACCGTGGCTGCCACCAAACACGACCAGCCTGCAGAGGTACTGGCTGGTACTTCATGACCCCACCGATGCGTGTATCCAATCTTTGCCAATGCGTTGGCGGTGTGCAGGTGGTCCACCATTTACAAGCGCACTTCATGCTTTGACAACCCCGGCGCAGTCGAACGCTCAGAATTGCCAAGCCCGGGTGCAGATGTGACAAGGTGACCTGATGTGCCCTCTAATCTCATAACTGCGCGGTAGTAACACGAACCACAATTTACGCGATTGATTTACACAACTAAAAGGCACACTAAATCCAATGACGACCCGCAGTGATTTATTCATTGCCGCTGGTCATTGCTTAGGGGGGTAATTTTAGTACTGCCGCAAGTGAAAGTCATTGCGGCAGAGAGAGAGAGAAACCGAAAGCCGCATTGGCAAATGTTTGGCGACTGCGGGAAGGAATTGTCATCGATTGTTATTTTGGAGTTTTGTCAATCCTGACGGGATGCTGGAACAATTTTTATTTGTGTGCTTTCTTAACAGCTGGCAGCGACCTTCGCAAATACCAAGGACAAGACCATCCATGCATCAACCTTAGGCATTCACATTTTCAATGTGCAAACATCTGCATCCACTCGTTTATCAGTATAGGTGATGATGCTGCAGATAGATGCGTTTCCATGCTGCGTGCACGCGGACCCCGTGCACCCTGGACTGGTTCGTAACAACAGCTTTGGCCCAGGTACTTTACCAGGGCGGCTTGCACTACGACCCGCTGCTGCCGCTTGCAATGTGATCGTGCCATGACCTGAGCACCTTTTGTGCAGTAGCTCATGCACACCCAATCGCACATTTACCGGACGCATTGAAGATTTTGTCTGCATGGGGGATTTGGTCAGTAGATACGAGCGAGTACATCATGCATAGAGCACGTGGATCATTTGCCATGTGCGATTTGCAATCAAATTATCTAACTTTAAGCCCATCCACGAACCTGAAATATTGTTGAATAATACTATATTTCTAACTCTCATGCACCTGTTCTCGCTTAAATCTCGTTTATGTTCATCAACGGGCACATGAGACTTTTGGTTTTTGAATCTTCTGGAACCGAAGGACTAAGCAATCACAGCCATGCATGGAGGGGGGAACACTCGACCATGCCCATGTGGCATGCATACCATGTAATTATACCTGTATGCGGTTGGGTCATGTTATCCGCACCACCCCCCAATGGAAATTTGATGGTTCTCTTCATGCCGGGGCGAAGGCCAAGACCAAGGTGAGCGAGTCGAAACGACAGACCATCTTCTTTTCGAAGTTTGCGGGGCATGGAAGGCATGAGTCATCAGGAAGGAATTTCAAGAAATAAACTGCGGAGAAAACTTCGAAAGACACATGTTGTGCATTCCATCTTTTGCACAGGACCTGCGCCTTGTACTGTGCCAGTTTACAATAAGTTGGTTTGCTCCTAGTAATGGGGCAGATCACGAGACACTTAATGACTTAATGAGACTATTCACGACAGACAGGTACATGAGTGCCTGCCCCGTGCAAACCAACGAAGCAGAATGGAAACCAATGGAAGACCAGAGCATGATGTGCACCTCATCCGTGCAGACTCTAATTACCCTAGTGGGTAAAAGCCGCATCTAAATCGCAGCGTCTATTTCCCCATTGCAGCAACTCGTGTTGTCAACACTGTCACATATGTGCAAAAGCCACACTTCCTTAGTTTCCCTTGGTCAGCACAACTAATTGCGAAGCAAAGGCCAGCGAGGACAGCCCACGTCCAGCGCATGCGATGCATGATAGAAGCAATGTGTAGGAAATGGCTAGCTGATGCGGGAAATCCGCTACAGAATTTGTTGCTGTCCATGCATGGTGCTTAGTGTTGTTTTACCTGAACCGACGCGCCAGAAAAAATCAGGCAAAGGCAGTCATTCGATACATGGGAAGACCATGGAAGACCCATCAGGGGAAGTATCTCCCAACCAAACAATTAAACGGGACTTGTCCTCACCATTCTCACGACCAAGAACCTTTTATATGTGGACTCAGGGTGTCAGGGGTATGAGATACCAGACATACCAATGATTCACCAGTTGAGCAATGCTGTACACCCGATGAAGTGTAGCGCCACAAGTGTGCTAAGGTATCACCATAAGAAGCCACAATAGACATACAATGAAGACTTTGGGCAACATTCAAGCATGCCAGTTGGCCATTGCGGCAGCTGCACAGTGAATCTAAAGCATGCATCTCCGCTTGCGTTTTGCAGATTCGTCCCATTGCAGCTGTTTGTGACACGCACCCCGGCGCCCCTGAGCAAAAGTTGAAGGCCTGGTTGGGTTGAGCAATGGGAAACTGCCGGAAACAACAGTGAAACAGAATGAAAAAACATGAGAAACAACGAGGAACCATGCAGAACGATACCGATAAACATCAACGAGAAACAGTGAGTACCAATGAGCAATAATGAGAGACGACCGGAAACCCTTGGAAACAACAAGAAGTATACAGCATACAGTGTGAAAACACGAGAAACAACGAGAAACAGTGAAAGACGTTGAGACACACGGAGAAACCATGAGAAAATGTGCAATACAATGAACACCAAGGAGAAACAATGATAAGCAGTGAGAAGCCGTGAGAAACAAAAAAGGAGGGGGAGACAACGAGAAACAAACAGAAACATTGAGAAACAATGAGAAACTAAAAGAAACTGCAAGAGGAAGACACTGAGAAACAATGGCCAACAATGAGAAACCTTGAGAACAACAACGGGAAAGAATCAGAAGAAATGAAAACAAAGAAATCATGAGCAGGCCAGGGAAACGTTTTTTTGGTCCAGCTTGAGAGGGCATGGGGGTCACTGAGCGCGTGAGTGTTCTGTTGTAAAGCCAGTTCTCGACACATGATTTTTGACATGTTTTGTTCTAGGCTACTAGGGTTCCGGTAGTATGTGTTCTAAACCCATGCCTCCTTGTCAGGGTTTATGTTGGACGTGGCCCCCATGCAGCAGATATTGCAGGTTTACTTGGAGACTCCATCCAAAAAAAACAGTATTAAAAAGTGATGATGATGATGATACTGATGATGATGATGATGGTGATGGTGATGGTGATGGTGATGATGATGATGATGATGGTGATGATTATGATGATGATGATGATGATGACGATGGTGATGATGATGATGATGATGGTGATGATACTGATGGTGATGGTGATGATGATGGTGATGATACTGATGTTGATGATGATGGTGATGATGACAATGATGATGACGATGGTGATGATGATGATGATGATGGTGATGGTGATGGTGATGATGGCGATGATACTGATGATGATGATGATGATGATGACGATGGTGATGATGATGATGACGATGATGATGATGACGACGATGATGATGATAATGATGATGATGATGATGATGAGGATGATGGTGATGGTGATGGTGATTTTACTGATGATGATGATGAAAATGATGATGATGATGGTGATGTTGATGGTGATGGTGATGATGGTGATGATACTGATGATGATGATGATCATGACGATGATGATGATGATGATGATGATGATACTGATGATGATGATGATGGTGATGATACTGATGATGATGATGACGACGATGATGATGAAGATGGTGATGATGATGATGATGGTGATGGTGATGGTGATGCTGGTGATACTGATGTTGATGATGATGATGATGATGGTGATGGTGATGGTGATGATGGTGATGATACTGATGATGATGGCGATGATACTGATGATGATGATGATGATGATGACGATGGTGATGATGATGATGACGATGATGATGATGACGACGATGATGATGATAATGATGATGATGACGATGGTGATGATTATGATGATGATTGATGATGATGATGGTGATGGTGATGGTGGTGATACTGATGATGATGATGATGATGATGATGATGATGGTGATTGTGATTTTGATTGTGATGGTGATGGTGGTGGTGGTGATACTGATGATGATGATGGTGATGGTGATGATACTGATGATACTGATGATGATGATGATGATGATGATCATGACGATGATGATGATGATGATGATGATGATGATGGTGATACTGATGATGATGATGATGGTGATGATACTGATGATGATGATGACGACGATGATGATGATGATCATGATGATGATGGTGATGCTGATGATGATGATGATGGTGATGATACTGATGATGATGATGATGACGACGACGATGATGATGATGATGACGACTCTGTCTAGCCCTTTTATTATGGTATCATGACCATCATGGCATGAGAATTTGTCCACTGCTGAGGTGGGGCGGCTGCATGTGCATATCCGCATCCAAGACTACCCCAGGACCAAACTGTAAGTGAACTGGGGCTCCTGGTCATTCAGCCGCCGCAGGATGGCTCCACGACAGGCGTTGGAAGCTTAACGGGGAAAGTGTAATGAAACTAAGTTAAGCGAAGTGATCGATTATTTCTGCATTTGCGATTAAGACGCATGTTAAGACGCATGTTTTCAATATTTTTCACAATGTGTTCTCCATCTTCTCCGAAATGTAAAGGTACATAGTGTACCAGTAGTACCGCACAAGGCGGTGGCGGAAATTTCAACGAGAGGAAACCTATAGGAGGTTGGTTTGCCACTTTTCGCTTCCAAATGTGCTTCGCGCCACAACGGCGTGCAATTTGTCATCTTTCATATGGCGAGCTGGCTCCGCACCCACCGCTTTAACGAGCCTACTTTTCGACCCTCCGGAGCCACAAATCATTGGAGAAACAGTGTGTTTCGCGACTTTCCTACCTTTTCGCGCACCTGCATCTCTTCTCTTCTGACTTTCTCCATCTCTTATCTTCTCCCTTCTGACTTTCTCCACGTCCGAGTTTCTTCCTGGCTCTGCTTCTTCCTGGCTGTGCTTTTCATCTGTCCATATTGTCGGAACTTTAGTTTCTAAACTTCCTTCGACAAGATTTTGAACTCACAAAGTGCAATCCAGTTGTCACTGTACGGTTATCCTCAAATCCAGCGTCTGCATGCGTCCTGCTGGGCCCCAAGGGTATCCACAGGAAGCGATATTGAATCCTGTGGCGCCATGAGGGCGGTTGTTGATTTTGAGCTTCCAAGTGTGAAAAGGGATGCCCTGATACTTTGATCTGGCGGATTTGCAAGTCTTTTTGCGGTTCACTGCCAGCAACAATGGCAGCCATGCGCAGTCAATCACTGGTTTTCTGGTGGGGGTGATTGACTAATTATTATTGATTGGCGACGGGTGAAGATTGCAGAACCGGTGATGCCTGGTTTCGCCGCCAAGGAACGTCTACGTCCCGATCGCTGAAGTTTGGTCACCAAGCCCGCGCAGTTCAAGAAACGCCCAAAGTATGTCGATAATCGAAGGAAGTTTAGAAGCTAAACCTTCCGACAATATGGACAGATGGAAACGCACAGCCATGAAGAAAGTCAGAAGATGAAGAAAGTCAGAAGANGGACAGATGGAAACGCACAGCCATGAAGAAAGTCAGAAGATGAAGAAAGTCAGAAGAGAAGAGATGCAGGTGCGCGAAAAGGTAGGAAAGTCGCGAAACGCTGTGTTTCTCCAATGTTTTGTGGCTCCGGAGGGTCGAGAAGTAGGCTCGCTAAAGCGGCGGGTGCGGAGACATCTCGGCAGATGAGAGATGAAAAATTGGACGCTGTTGTGGCGCGAAACTCATTTGGAAGTAAAAAGTGTGAAAACACCTCAGGTTCGCGGCGCTTTTGGAAGTTGAGATGTGGAAAAAGTGCACGGCGCTGTGGCGCGAAGCACATTTGGAAGTAAAAAGTGTTAAAAACTGTCGGGCTCGGAGCACTTTTGGAAGTTGAGATGTCGAAAAAGTTCACGGCGCTGTGGCGCGAAGCACATTTGGAAGTAAAAAGTGTTAAAAACTGTCACGGCCGGACAACTTTTGGAAGTTGACATGTCGAAAAAGTGCACGGNCGGCGCTGTGGCGCGAAGCACATTTGGAAGTAAAAAGTGTTAAAAACTGTCACGGCCGGACAACTTTTGGAAGTTGACATGTCGAAAAAGTGCACGGCGTTGTGGCGCGAAGCACATTTGGAAGTAAAAAGTGTCAAAAACTGTCAGCTTCGGAGCGCTTTTGGAAGTTGACATGTCGAAAAAGTGCACGGCGTTGTGGCGCGAAGCACATTTGAAAGTAAAAAGTGTCAAAAACTTTCAGCTTCGGAGCACTTTTGGAAGTTGAGATGTGGAAAAAGTGCACGGCGCTGTGGCGCGAAGCAAATTTGGAAGTAAAAAGTGTCAAAAGCTTCGGAGGCGCTTTTGGAAGTTGAGATGTCGAAAAAGTTCACGGCGCTGGGGCGCGAAGCACATTTGGAAGTGAAAATCGTAAACAACTGGAGGTTCGGACCACTTTTTGACGATTCGAGGATGATTCGATGTCGAAAGAGTGCACGCCGTTGTGGCGCCAAGCACATTTGGAAGTCAAAAGTGTCAAAAATTGACGGTTTTTTTCAGCAAATTTTGAGATGTCAGTTAACTAATTGAACTAACAACTTAACAATTGAACAACTTCACCACTTAACAACTTAACCACTTAACAACTTAACAACCTAGTTAGTTAGTTTGCCAGTTAGTTAGTCAGTGAGTCAGTTAGTTAGTCAGTCAGTTACTCAGTCAGTCAGTTCGTCAGTTAGTCAGTTAGTTAGTTAGTTAGTTAGTTAGTTAGTCAGTTAGGCAGTACGGTAGTTAGTTAGTTAGTTAGTTAGTGAGTGAGTGAGTGAGTTAGTTAGTTAGTTAGTAAGTTTGTTAGTCAGTTAGTCAGTTACTCAGTTAGTCAGTTAGTTAGTTAGTTAGTTAGTCAGTCAGTCAGTCAGTTAGTCAGTTAGTCAGTTTCTTAGTCAGCTAGTTAGTTAGCTAGTCAGTTACTCAGTTAGTCATTTCGTCAGTTAGCTTCGTAGTTAGTTAGTTGGTTGGTTGGTGGTTAGTTAGTTAGTTAGTTAGTTAGTCAGTTAGTCAGTACGGAAGTTAGTTAGTTAATTAGTTAGTTAGTTAGTTAGTTAGGTAGTTAGTTAGTTAGTCAGTTAGTCAGTTAGTCAGTTAGTCAGTTAGTCAGTTAGTCAGTTAGTCTGTTTGTTAGTTAGTTAGTTAGTCAGTCAGTCAGTTAGTCAGTTAGTTAGTCAGTTAGTTAGGCAGGCAGATAGATAGAGAGATAGATAGGCCGACGCTCCAACCACTTGTCGGTCCATCAGTGAGTTCGCTCTGCCATCCATCAGTCACAGCAACGAACCTCTCCTATAGGTTTGCCATTTTTGAAACTTCCGCCACCGCCTTGTGCGGTACTACTGGTAATCCATGAAATTTTATACTTACGTGCGTGCATGTTACATGCTGTCGTGTATTCGTGGTATTCGGATGGGCAGCGGCGGTCTTCCAGAGGCACGCAGACATCCTACTTACGATTACTGTACCCATCCTTGGCAGACATCAATACCATGGAGAAGTCAATGAGGTGACCTGGGGGGCCCGATAGGTCTGCTGCCCGTTCTGCGTTCAGCATGAGGCGCCTAGAGAACTGTTCTCATGCTGTTCTGTTTTCATTTTGGTTTTAGGTCTTCTTTACAGCGGGCGCTTCGAATAGATCAGAATTCTGAAATTGCAGGATGTTGCTCAGGTCTGTGTGGTAGGTGTGCTGCCCTCTTTGGGGTCTTTGGATAAGCCCAATGTCCATGGACGACACGGACTGGCAGCCCCCATAATTGAGGAATGGTCAGGATCCGCAACTTTGCACAGGCCAGAATGGGATTTTGCTTTGGTGAGCTGTGTTGAATGTTGAATTTTTGGGGCAGACCATTCCAACTGAACAGGATTGTTCCGATTACCACCTCTCACTTGAAGCAAGAATTGATTACATTGATATTTTGCGTGAATGGTTTGTTGGTTGACAACTTTCGCGTGAATGGGCCGATTCAGACATCGACCAGTTGAAAAGAATGAGTCCAAGTCTTGCAAAGTACCCGGGGGGACAAGGCAAAGCAAAAGTGTTCTGCAGTTTACGCCGTTGACGTGCGGCAGCAGGAGTATTCAACTACGCTCCCTCCACAAGTCACTATGAAAACCTTCCGTGCAGTGGGGTCCTCGGTTTTGGTGGATTTAGTTCACCTCCTTCGTGGCAGGCGGTTGGCCGATTTCACAGTGACTTGAGGCAAACACCATTGCAGCAGCAATTGTGAAGCACGCAAGGGGGATGGGTTTGGGCGGGGGGGTGTTAAGGATCATGTGACATACCGGGTTCTTCAAAAAAGACAGCCATCCTATCACACTCATTGCGAAGAAACTTGCGTGCCCCCTTTCCCCCAATTCAATGTTGTTACATCGCTTTGCTTGGAAAGGCCTTCAAATAAAACAGCCGTTTCGGTTCGGATGCCGGCCGGCATTGGGTAACAACATTGATCACGGGGGCGCGGGGAATGAGGTGTGATGTGACAACATGTAGGGGGATGGCTGTTTTTTTGTGAAGAACCGGGTATTTTCCAACAACTGCTGACATAGTAGGTTCTGGCATCCTGTGAATCATATCTTCTTATTCTTCTGGACTTCTCTCTGGCACATTGTCTGACATTCTGTGAATCATGTCTTCTTATCTTCTTGGCTTCTCTCTGCCATATGTTCTGGCATTCTGCCAGAAACATCTTGACAAACACATTGGGGCATGCCAAATAGCACATCTCCTGACGTTCCTTGTCACGCATGCATTCTTACAATCCTGATTTTGATCTTTCAACGTATGAATGTCAAGAGCATCTAAAAAGGCTCCGTTCGATATGTTTTTCGGACTTCGCGGACAATTTGCATGCGTCGCTTTGGTGAAACAGCGATTGTCACTCTTGAGTCACACGCCTGCCATCGAAAATGAATTTACATGTTGAAGGCATGTGGTCAAAAGCCCCGCAAATACCAGGTTTCGCCCTCCAGGAGTTGAAAACTAGTAGTTTTACAATCGACGACCCTTCACAGGGCGCTGTATCCACCGGCTACCTTGTTTTCCTTGACCCCCTTTCATCAGCTAGAGGGATGCCGTTTCAGACCGACCTAGGCAGCGCTTTGGAGCGCCTACTCATTTAGTGCTGTGACGCGCTGTGTGTCAAGTGCATGCTCCATTCTGCATGCACCTCACTTAAGTAGCATAGATTATGTGAATGATTGGCACATGCATGGAGAATGCGCCCTTCCTCAGGATTTGGGCGAGACGTGGCAGTCAAGCTGCCCCGGCGAGGGGGGCCAGTCAACCCTGGTCCCATCTTGGCCTTGGAGTTTGCGAGGGCCTGCACTATTTGTGGCTTGGCCGCGTATTGGCAATCCCTGAGCATCCGTTTTTGATTAGGATCAATCTGGAGCTAGTATTATTTATTGATTTTTTTCTTTTTTGAAAAATCAAGAGAACATTCAACACTTCGAGGTTCCCATCTTTGGTAGTTTTTTATTGATTTGAATTTTTTGCTTTTTCTTGATTTTTTTCTTGATTTTTTGATTTTTTTCTTGATTTTTTCTTGCTTTTTGTTGTTGTTGTTTTTTGTGTTTTCTGCTTGCTTTTTGGTGGTTGTTGTGAAGATTGTTTTCTACTGTTTGAATGTGTTGGCATGTGTAGCTTGGAAGGATTGTGTATGTCAGTCTTTGTCTTTCAAAGCTTTTTGGCTCCAAAAAAAAGAAAAGTCAAATTTGCTGAAACCAATCATATTTCGCCATCTACTTTTCGGGAACCTTTGGTTGAAGGAATTTTTTGTCAACAGCAATTCTTTGGAAAAGGGCCCAATCTTTTGGACAAAAGACCAATCCTTTGGAAAAGGGATTGGCATCCATTGCCTTGGAAAAAGCATGGATGGTCAGGGGAGGGGAGTAGCAGACACCACCCCAAACCTTTTGTAGATGTGGATATCCTCTACTCTGTCCTCTCAAAGCACAAACCGCTGGTGCAGAACTTGGGTGCTATGAGCACACTTCCAAGAACAATTCCCCTGACCCAAAAGGTTTAGTGAAAACACTAGAGCTTTGGGAAGCCTTGGTGAGAATTGAGCCAAGTGGTGAAATTCACAGTCAACCACTAAGGTCA
>BGPT01001732.1:113791-131756 GCA_003297045.1 Symbiodinium sp. clade C Y103 | reverse complement strand
CGCCTGCCACACAAAACGATTTTCGACACGTCTTGAAACACGTTGGAATGTCACGAAGTGCCACGCCTGCCACACGAAATGACGTTTCGACACGTCTGACACGTCCAAAAACGACCTCCTTTGCAGCTTCCCCCATAGGCACGGCCATAGGGCCCTCACGCGCACGGTTGCGAACGGTTGCGAACGGTTGCGAACGGTTGCGCAACGTCTGGCGAACACACCCTCCACCCCCAAACCCCCAGAGTGAAACGGGAACCCTTGCNGCGAACGGTTGCGAACGGTTGCGCAACGTCTGGCGAACACACCCTCCACCCCCAAACCCCCAGAGTGAAACGGGAACCCTTGCTACGCATTCGGGAAAACGCAATACATCCCATATCAAAATATGGTTCTAGAACAGATACTTTTGTCGTTGGATGATCCTCCAAGTAATCCTTGCCCTGCCCAGCCACGTGCATGGCATCGCTCCAGTTGCGCTCGGATCCATCGTCAGGACCTTCCCAGCCCAGGGCCAAGTTGAAGTCCTCCAAGTTCCTGTGAAGCTGGAACCAGCGAAAAATCGGGAGATACCCTCCGGTAATCAAACGTGGCAATGGAAAATCCTCTATAAATGGAGGTTTGTAGCTGGGAAAATCATCTTTAAATCGTGGATTATCCATTGCCTCGTTTGATTACAGAAGGGTAACTATGAATAATGTGGTCAACCCTATGAAATGAACCTACCTACCATCAGGGGATGATATGTCCAATTCATCTATGGCAATATTGGGGATGGTTTATAAAGTGTTTATAATAGGATTTACCAGCACAGTGTATGGAATGGGGATTTCTCCGGCAAAAATGGGTAGATTACCAATCTCATTGGATCGTGTTTGGGAAAATCTACAAGAGACCAGGGTTTTTGCCATCAAATGTGGGATTTTACAGTTTTGATGTTCTCTTCAACCCGAGGATTTTGTGGTTTGAACCACCTTGAGACATCGGTCATTCCGCATCATCATCCCAGCTAATGAACTTGTTTTTTCCGATGATTCTTGGGATTTCAGCAAGAAAACGGCGAGGATCTGGAAGAAGAAACCATTCAGGGCATTCCGGGATATGTTTTATTGATGTAGCGAAAAGTGGGTCTCATGAACCTTCAAAAATGGCTTTGGGATGCTTTGGGTCTTGGGTTCGATGAGATCTACAAGTGGCTGCAACCAGACAGAAATTGTGGCTATTTGTGGCTTAACCAACACAAAAGGGAGTTCAGGCAAAACACATGTGTCTGATAAACAAAACCTGACAACCATGCGAAACCAAACGCGCATTGATTGTCAACTATCAACATATTGGTCAGCGAACTTCGAATCTGCAGTTTGACCAAAGCAGTTGGATAGTTCAACCTGTAAGCATGGTTTTTTTTGCAACGAAAGTACATGTTTCATCACGAACAAATGTAGTTTTACCGAACAAAATCATGATTCCTCCAATACCACTGTACAGTTGCAGCAACCAACAAGTACCCAAATATCTAGGGTTGATCCTGTTGGACCTTTCGTGGATATATGAATGGATTGCGATTACAAGATTGCAATTACAATCAATGAAAGTCTGTAATATTGTAATATGATCTCATTATAATTTGATTATGATTATTATTATCTAAATCTTATTATCATCGATGAAATATGTTGATGAATGAGATTGTATATTTATAATCATATTCCTGTAACATCAATTTGATTGAATAATGACAATCTTGAAATATCTTGAATATGATGATGACATATGATGAATAAGATGCCATGGTTTCCCCCAAAAAAGACACACAAAAATATCGTGGCTTCCAAGGTCTTGGACTTCTGCCCAAACGAACCTCTGGAAAAAAAAACACATGAATCATTTTGGAGTCCCTAAATACTGGGGAATCTACTATGATCCGAGGATGGGATCGTATCCATTTTGATGCTTGAAATGTGCAATTTGGCCATCTGTCCAGAAACGGATGATGGGAAAATTTGACAGGAAACCATCCTTTTTGGGGACACACACACACAAATCAAAATCCATGGTTTCCTGTAACATCCGTAATCGATCCACAGAATCAATGACAGAAACCATCCTAATAATCAACAAACCATGTGTGTCGTTTTGCATCATCCAAAGAAAATGTTTATTGCATGCCCCATATTATATAAACACACCCTTTAGATGGGTCCCAACACTATGTACTGTTCTTTATTGTACTTTTATCCCCTACTCAACCATGGTTTCTGAGATTTTCTGACAGATATGTGTCTAATATGAACCGGGAAAGGATTCATAATTTACAAAAACAGTAAAATCACATTAAACCACTGTAATCTAATCACAATCCCATTCCAATCCCCTTATCATTCCCCTTATAATCCCATCATAATTCCATTAGGATCCAATTAGAATACATTAGAACCCCCTCAAAATCCCATTGTAATCCCCTTATAATCCCATGACTTTCGGAGATTTTTCACTTCTTGAGACATCCAAATCCGGGCGCTCCAGATGCTTCGCCACCAGTCTTGGGGCACGTAGATGACATCCCCAGGCTCCACGATAACACTGGGGACCTCAGCGACCAGGTAGCCCTTGTTGGCAAAGGCGGTTCCATGGATTTTTGATGAATACACGTGTTACATATATACATAACATATAGTTGAATGGGGTTGTACATCAACTGATATGTTGAGGGCTCCTGGCTGTAGATCCAAGAGTACACCTCCTCTAACTTAAACATGGGAACAGAAAAAAGGCGGTAGTAAAACTATTCTAAAGACCAAATGTTTTGTTTTATATAATTTGTTCAGGTTCAACGTTAAACTTTTGGGGATTCCCCACATATGTGCGTATATACTGTATATGTATATATATATATATACATATATAAATATATATACATATTTAAGTACATATAGAAGTAAGTGTGTGTGTGTATATATATATATATATATATAAAGACTTCATTGGCACCCCTTTTTTCTGTGCATAGCAAGATCGAGTTTGTCAATTAGAAAGAAACAAATACCAAATTTAAATTCCAGGGGTCTCTACGNAAGCCGCGTAAGACAGGCTCTGGTATTGGAATAAAAACATGGTCCCCCCAGGACCTAAATCTGACTTTCACTCCAAGGAACTTACCCAAGTTCCCCTCCCCATTTTGAGGAGGGGGGTGGGAACTTAAGCCCAAATGCTAACAGAAATGGGGTTGATGAATTCTTTAACACCGGGTCGGAGTACCAAAGACTTCATTGGCACCCCTTTTTTCTGTGCATAGCAAGATCGAGTTTGTCAATTAGAAAGAAACAAATACCAAATTTAAATTCCAGGGGTCTCTACGNAAAGACTTCATTGGCACCCCTTTTTTCTGTGCATAGCAAGATCGAGTTTGTCAATTAGAAAGAAACAAATACCAAATTTAAATTCCAGGGGTCTCTACGAACCCCATCTCCCCGCCATCCGAGGAGAGGGGTTGTCCCCTATACCCCCTGCCTGTAGCGCCAAGCCGCGTAAGACAGGCTCTGGTATTGGAATAAAAACATGGTCCCCCCAGGACCTAAATCTGACTTTCACTCCAAGGAACTTACCCAAGTTCCCCTCCNAAGCCGCGTAAGACAGGCTCTGGTATTGGAATAAAAACATGGTCCCCCCAGGACCTAAATCTGACTTTCACTCCAAGGAACTTACCCAAGTTCCCCTCCACGTCCCCCTTACCTTCTTGAAAAGAACGCTCAAGCATTTATTCCACGAGGGTAAAGTTGATTTTTGAGAGTTTACAAAAACGGTGTGAAACGGTGTGAGCTGACGGACTGGGATTTTCATCTCAGTCAAAACTGCAAGACCTTCGTTAAGGTACGTACGGGCTGTCTTCGCAGCCATCCATCGACCTTGCAGTAATATGCGATCAAGAGAACCATGTTGAGCAAACCAAAACGTGGCCCCACCTCGTCTTAACGAGTACGGGCGAAATTCCCAAGATTGAAGTCCTAAGGCTTCAAGAGCTCGAGCAAATTCCTTTCTCCAGGTATGAGGGGCAGGGGTCAAATTACTCCCCGCAGGAGTAGAACGCTTCCATTGAGCCAACCGACGGATGACTTCAGACACTGTAACAGTGACACTTTCCGCAGCACCTGTACGTTTCCCTCCTTTGGTATACCCAAGGGAGATGACTGCAGAGCGGTGCCCTTCATCAATTGTCACGTCCCGGTTTTTAATACCGAGGAGTTCACCAGTTCTCAACATGGTGTAAAACCCCAGCAACACGGACAAAGCCATGTCAGGCCGCTGATGAAAAATAAAGAACCCAGCCAAACTGGTGAGCACCCGCTCTGGTAGTGGAGGTGCACGGCACGGAATCTCGTTCACATGCCAGGTTTTAAGAAGCCGCCAGGCACCAGGGATACAGCCTCGAATACGAGGGCTGGTATCCTGCAGGGAAGCGAGCGTGTCTGACGCTAGAGCACGCCCTTCACCATTGGCCCAAAGCCACTCGAGATAGTCACACAGGAGACCATCCAACTGATGTTTCTCCCAAGGAAGGTCCACGTTATTCTTCTGGAGGAAGTGGTAAAACTTTTCCTTTGCCTTGTCGTAGCGCTGACGGGTTCGAGGTTGCAAAGTAAGGCTTTTGAGACTACCCATTTGTTTACGGATCTTCTTTCTCTCCCTCTGGCTCTTGCCCTCTAGATGCTTCTTACCTTTTCCCATTTCCGTTGGCGGACACGCCGACTCGGGCGGTCGGCCGGATTGGATGAAGTATGGACATACGTCCATACCGGCTGGATGTTTGCAGCCAACAGGAGAGAATTGATCCGCATAATTGTTCGTCTCAAGCGCCGGCTGGAGCTCCTTCCCCGACTCAGGGAATGTAGGCAAACTAAGCTGTCCGTAAGGTGAAGCAGCTTGCAATTGCGCAACTTTTGTTTGGAGATCCAATAC
Source organism: Symbiodinium sp. clade C Y103 (assembly GCA_003297045.1). Classification (NCBI taxonomy): domain Eukaryota; class Dinophyceae; order Suessiales; family Symbiodiniaceae; genus Cladocopium; species Cladocopium sp. clade C. The sequence goes on along the minus strand of BGPT01001732.1, from coordinate 126,803 downwards.
TTTGCCGTTGTTAGGATGGCCCGCATTTCGAGCTGGTTTATATGCTCACCAGGCATTTGCCAGGCCCATCCAGCCACTTCCTTCCACTTCCACAACCGGCTAGGTATGCTAGCTCGAAGTCTGTGGTACTTGACCGCTTGCTCACTCGTAGCTTGCAAAAGGAGGTCTTCTCCCTTAATTGAGACAAGTCCTGAAAGACGCCTAGCTAGTCCATCTTCGGGATGCAGAGCTGGCGACTCCCGTGCCACAGGAGGCCGTTGGAGCACAGTCTGAAGGCGCTCACCTCCTCCAGGCGTAGCCCGCTGTACAAGGCCCTGAACACTGACACCCTGGGAAATTCCCAGTCTTTCAAACAACTGCTTAAGAAGGCATGCAACCACGGGCACCGACCATGTGTTACCCAACAAAGTTTTACGGACATCCGCAACCCAAGAGGCTTGCCGTTCAGACTTCACCACACATTGAGCTGTGTAGTGGGCAGGGAACCCCAGGATAACTTCCCGCTCCAGGATGGAGGGAACCCGACAGCCCTGGGTCAGGTGATGGACGCCATACTCCGGCTTGTATTGATAAGGAGGGTATCTGTGATCATCCTCCCGCCAACGAGTCAAAGTGGCAGCATCACAAGTATGAAGCCCTGCAGGGCGTCTCCCAGGTTTAGGAGAGGGTCGAGAAGTTGTGAAAGTTGCTAGCCGATTTCCAGGTGGCAAAAACCACCCCGCTTCCAAGAATAGCCGTTGATTGACCTCCGCCTGCAACACAATCTCCTGAATTTCATACCATCCACTTCCCTCAGGTTGACACAACTCAAGACCAGTCTCTGCTAGAACCTCCCATGAAAACCAGTAAAGCCGTGGCCGCCTAGCCAAGGAGATTCCAGCCGAGTCCACCCGCTTAGGTGTCATTTGCAGGTCTCGAGACATTGCCGCTCGGTCTTCCTTGTCCATTGAGGCCACACTTTCAACGAACTGATGGACTTGGGCCCATGGGAACTTTCGCTTGATGAGGTCCACAATCCTAGGGATCTCCTTGTACAGGGAGCTGCGCAACCCCTTTTGGGATCCTTTCCGATCAACGTTCAGTTTGCTCACATCTTGGCAAGGGGGTCCGGCTCCCACCAACACTACTCCCACCGAGGAGTATTCACAGGCCCAGCGGCCTACTTCATCTTCAGTCACTGCCTCCACCGACTCCACATGATGGCTACCTGGGAAAGCCGACTCCAAAACCCGGCGTGCATAGGGATTGCACTCCACACTGATGTGGCCCGCCATCGGCAGGTGCAGTAAATCCACTGCTACCCGAAGGGCCCCAATGCCGTCGAAGAGGCCCACCGTGAGTACCTCTGACATCTCTACGGGTTCATGTAGCTCACCTCGCACCAGCGCCTGTTGAGCAGACACACCATAGTCCGTCAACCCGACTGAGATAGAAATGCCTCCCCCAGTCGAGGAGGCATCAGATGCTGTCACCTGAGTATGCATAGGTAGCCTGAAGTCCATCTGGGCCAAGGGCAGAAGACATAGGAACCGAATTAGCTCCAATTTCACTTCACGGGGAAGAACCAACTTCACCACAGGGGGAAATGCCTTAAGAGCTTCAATCTGGACCCACACTTCATTCAAAGAACAAAGTAGCTGCCGACGGAACATGGTTATGTAGACGAAGCCGCCTGCCACCACTTGCAACTCCCGTAAGGAGGCCTTGCCACGCTTCACCAGCTCCCACCCCAAACCAAGATACTTCATTACCTTTTCAGGCTTAGCATAGGCCACACCAGCCCTCCCATCCAGGAGAGCACCCTGAACCTCCGCAACACTAGCCATCTCTACAGCTTTCTTGGGGTGTCTAGGCAATTCCAAATCCAGGTATGTCTGACGAAGCGCAAGTTGTTGAGCAGTAGGCCTACCTTCAACTTCTGCAGCTAAGTGGGTATCCACCTTTTTTATCTGGTCCCAGTTATCAAGGTAAACCCGATACATCTCCTTACAGTGGGGTGCAGGCCTGTCCCGCCGAAGTTCCTGATCTCCGTCGCCAAGGTCTCCCGAGCGTAGGGCCCACCTCACAACATTGCGGTGGATGTGCTGGGCCAACCCCACAGCATTTATGAATCCCATCGGCAAAACCAGGGCAGTCAGGTGACAGGGTTCACCCTCCCAAATTGATGGGACCAGGGATGGAGGGACCAATCTTGCAAAACCCATGTACCGATGCCATGACTCCGGAATTTTGAAAAGATAATAGAAGCATCTAATATCCTCACTTGACATCATGGCAACCTCTTGGTCCTCCAAATAGAACGCACTTAACCCGGAAATTGTAGGAAGTGTTCCCACGTCTCCCTTTAAGGAGCGGCAAAGCTTATTAACAGGGATCAGATTCATAATCAATCTGTGAAGTTCAACACCAGTTTCATCATATTCATTCTTGGAAACGGCGAAAAGCCCGTTGAGGAGGGGCTCCTCCCCTACATGGTGCAACAACCGGCGGGGCAAAACCCTGCAAATCCCTGCATTGATCAACCCTTCACAAACTCCAAACCAATCTTCTTCAGCAACGTGGATCTTGGGGGTTCTTCCAATAACCTGCATTTCAGGGGGTACCAAGTAATCCTCAAAACAGTCCACATAGTGTCGGCAACCACCAGTGCAAAACGAAGCCAAATCCAATGTCCCTACTTCTTTGGGCAACGCTCCAGCAATGCTCTTCCAATCAAAAGATTTGGCAAGTTTAATCTCTTCCCCACGATAATCCACACCTCGAACCTCAAAAAGATCAGCAAAATTTGAAGGGGGAACCTGCTCACTCCACCCCATCATAGTTTCCACAAACTTCCCAATGCTCTGAACCAAACCTTTTTGGACCTCAGTTGGCCGAAGAGTTGAAGTCCCTGCTGCGCCGTTCAATGAATTCAGCGCTTGAAGTACAGCCCTCATCCAGGGGGCACATTTTGGGTCGACCCCAGGATAATCCCCCAGCGGCAAGGGGAAAATTCCATCACTTGCCATGGTCAAGATCTTGCTATGACGTACCCACATATATTGCTGAAGGGCATCACCAAGGGGGCCACCCAAATCGGAGAAACGCATGCCTGCAAAATTAAGAGGCTCACAAAATGCCTCATCTGTACGGTGAAAATCATCTCCCGATGCCTTCGCCGGGAGCTCGTCGTGCTGAGCTTCTCTATCACCTCCAGGACAGCCAGCGATCATACCCGCTGCACTGGAAGCATGGCCCATCCAGGGCTGTTGAGCTCCATGCCAACCTAATTCAAGTGGGCTCCCAAGTTTCAGGTCTGTTTCAACCCGACTATCGGCCCCAAAAGTTTTATCCCTCTCACTTCGAGGAGACTCCCTATCTAAGCAGCGCTTCAATTCGTCACGTGGCTCCTCAGTTTCAGGAGTCTCCCCTCTCCTCAAGTCACAGCTGGGTGCCAGCCGGCCACAACCTTCCTCTTGCTGTCTCCTCAAAGCTACACCTCCAAGATCTGCCATCTCTTCAGGAGCTCTCCTTAGCTCCCTTTGGGTTTTCCCTTGTCGTTCTTCTCCCCCTCGGTCTTCCTCGTCTCGCCTTTTTGACCCTTGCCTTTTCCTTGGCCCTTTCGGTTCCAGCCTTTGCTCCACTCCTCTCCTTTCTGAGCTCCTGCACTTCGTCCGCCATATGGGCGGGATGCTTCCGCTCTCACTCGCCCCTCTTCGCGAGCACGTCGGGCGGCTTCGTAGAGCTCGGGTGTGGTGGAGATGCTGCTGCTGTCGCGTGGCAGGAGTTCCTGCTGTTGACTCACTGTATAGTGAATGCCGCTGGATTGAAGCTCCAGCGCCTTGACGCGCTGCCCCAGCACGTCTAAGGCCTCCGCTGGCCTCCCTCTCAGGAGGCAATCCATCGAGTGACACAAAGTCAACGTCTCGCGAGCCATGGGCGGCGGCATTTTGCCTCCCAGTTGCGCCCGAAAATATCGGACGAAGAGAGCCGGAAGCGGGCCCTCTCTCAGCTCCCAAAGGCCTCCCTCGGCCGTGATCAAACTTTCCGCCGCCTCGTCCAAGGCTGCGGCGGCTAACGCGCCTGGTAATCTTTTGCCGATTACCTGGACTTTCGACGAGGAGCCGAACAATGTGGCGTCCCCTGCAGTTTGATCTTCCGTGGAACTCGTTGAAGATGTCCCGCTGCTCTTCGATTCTCGGTTCTTCTTTCTCGCCAAGCGAGCGGCTTTCCTGCGGAACCTCTTTCTCACAGATGGATCTGGATCCACACCTGTGTTCTGGAACAAGGCCTTCAGATCCTTCTGCCCTTCGACCTTCCACTCCTTGCGCCCTCTCTGGCGGCTTTTGCTCCTCTTCTTCCGCTTCTTCCTCTTCTCCTCTGAAGCGCTTCCAGGAGGTTCTCCTCCCATCTGATCTCGATCTCCTTCTTTCAAAGGCCCGGCCACTCGTAGCATGTCCTCTCTCAACTCCTGCAACTCGTCGGGCCCTGCTTCTACTGCCTCTCCTCGCTTCTCTTCGGGGATCATGTTCTTCATCCAAGCTTCCCGCTCCTCTCCAAGATGTCGGAAAAGAGCAATGTGCATCACTCCCTCCTTGTGTGGCCCACCCGTGCATCCTTCGGGACATAGGTGGGCCTCTATCATCCGACCTTCTCGGGCTGTAGCGGCACGGAGAAGTCCTTCGTTCTGTGTGCCTAGGACTTGGCATCGAAGAAAAAGCTCTCCGCTTCGGATGGTCACCTCCTTCACTCTCACGGCGGCTTTCACCTGCGACTCCCAATAGGAGCCCTTCAACACCTCTATGTCCTTGAGGTTCCGGCATTGTGCCAAGGTCACGTCACTTGCTCTGACCTCCTCAGACTTCTCGTCCTCCTCCTTCACGGCAGCTGCCGGCCGCCTGATTTTTGGGGGCATCAGCGCCTTCCCCAAATACGCTGCCTCTCAAGGAACTCAGCCCTCTTCCTCTCCTTTTTCTTTCCTTTGTTCTTTCCAAAGTGCACTCCCTGACCTGCAGGAGGCTCCCTTCGGGGTGCCCTGATGGGGCCTTCCCAATGCCTCCCTACTGGCCTGGAAGGAGGATCTTCTCTGGCTGGCTCCTCGGCTGGCCGTCGGGAGACACTCCTCCTTGTCTCCCGGGGTGCAGGTGGTCTAGATGGGCTCCTGCGGCGCTCTCGGGCTGGAGGTGGTCCAGATGGACTCCTAGGAACAAGGGGCCTGGCTTTCCTCTCTCGGCGGGCTTCTGGCCCCTCTGACTCTGAATCCTCCTCTTCCTTGACACCCGGTGCCCGGACGGGACTGGCTAGGTGCCTTCTCCTTCGGCGCTTCTCCCACTGCGTGAGCGTCTATCACGCTTCCTCTCTCGACTTTGGCGATCTTCTGGCTCCTCCTTGTGGCGTCTCCTCGATCTCTTGGATGATGTAGCTCTCTCCTCCTCTTTCACAGGAGGCCTCTCAGATGCCTCCCTTCCAGCACGGCGTCCTCCTCGATCTCCGCGCTCGGGTGTCCTTCCTTCCACCCCTGGCACAGGTGGAGGAGGCGGTACAGGAGGTAGGGGGGCGCTGGCCCTAACCTCCCCTGGTCCACCCCCTGTCAGGGGTTCCTGGATGGGATTTGGTGCTACTCCTCGAAAAAGTTCACCAATGTCCTGTAAATCCCCAATCCAGTTGCGCAGCTTTTGGACCACAGTAGCCTCCGCCTCAGCTGGCACCTCAGGGCCTCTGACAATGGCCGAGAGCCTATCAACTGACCGGCACACCTGGCAAAGGCCTCCACCCACAACAACCCACTTGTGTCCGCACGTGTGACACAGTGGGGGCATGAACTTAAGCCCAAATGCTAACAGAAATGGGGTTGATGAATTCTTTAACACCGGGTCGGAGTACCATATCATTATATACACAGTAAATAAGTATGTAAAATTATATATACATGTACAAAATATATTATAAACACATCTACAACGATACATTATGTATTATATAAAAATTAGATGTGCATTAATAGAAGTACGGTATATAATGGTATATAGAATATCGCGCCTCCGTCTCCGGCACGTAGGACCAGGGCTCTCTGATCTCTGGCCTCCAAACGTTGCAGGGTTTCACCGTGTTTCACCATCCCGGGGAGATAATTACTGAGATAATTGTGATGGGATTACCCTCTGATTATGTCAAAATAGCTATTGAAAACGGCCATTTATAGTGGATTTCCCATTAAAAATTGTGATTTCCCATAGTTATGTTCATATACCAGAGGGTATAACATGTTATAATGGGATTATAATGGGATTACAATGGGATTTCAATGTGAACTATGAATCCCTTTCCCCCTTTATATATTAAACACCCTTCCCAGAAACCATGGTGGATGCAAGGGATAAATTCACATATTTCGGACCATACAATGGGGATGTTTAGTATGAATGGGGGATGGGATCATTGTAGGATATTGTAGCTATCAATAAGCCAACACTTGTTGGTTGGTGATTGCAGGGTTTAACCTACTTAGAGGATCAAGCCATAGTAACTGGTGGTCACAACCTTGGTGATCGGATTCGTTTCCGTCCAGGATATCCCACAAACGCCTGGTCAAAGCGGGACGATCCTCCAAAAAAAATATTCATTTCTACGGACATGGGAACTGCTCCAAACTGGCAATGTTAACGAGAAAACTGAGGGAGAGATTTGCCATTTTGGATAAACAGAGAGTATGATGAGTATGGGGGTAAACCACCAGAATTGCAGAGAGTAATTGATGTTGGGATTTTCATCTAGCCGCTAGCCAATATGGGGGGGCGTTGGTTCTTATCCTGTTAATAACTCGGCTCCTCGAACTGAGTTTCTCACCCACACAATCCTGAAAACTCACAACTGCGGCTCTCCGCAAAATGGGGTTTGAATATGATGTCCAGAAGAATGCTTGTGTCTTTGCCAATCTTAGAGAATTTCAGGTGAGTAATTCCATAGCATTGCTTCGGGGATTCTACAGACTTTCACCCGACCCGCGTGGGGACACCGGGAGCATGTTAACCCTAAACATTGGCTTCTGCGTGGTCCCTTTACCACTTCTGAACCACATTTCAAGTCTGTTAACCCTCAACATGTGAACATGTAGTATGGAATCCTCTGTGTTTTTTGATTAGATCCTTCTTCTCGTGGTTTGATCCCTATTTCATTGCTCAAATCATGTCCATCCCATTTCTCATAGCGAAAATCTGTACAAAGCTTTGCCCCCAAGTTGTAAGAGATGTTTCAGTGTTATGTCCACCCGTCCAACTATACTTTGAATTGGTTTACCCTTATGTCAAAATAGCTATTGAACATGGCCATAGAAATAGTTGTTTTTCCCACAAAACATGGTGATTTTCCATAGCAAACTGTTAGTTTACCAGAGGGTAAATAATCTAAAATCATATTATAATGTTATATAAATCATATAAACTAACATAACTATGGAAAATCACCATTTTTCATGGGAAAATCAGAAATCCAAGTTCGTGTTCCCACGTGGTCCCCGATTTTTCTCCCCATCCCCCATGCCACCTCCGGCCCGGTGGAGCCAGAAACCAAGCGCTGCGACCAACCAGCTGCGCCAGCCACATGGCGCTAGAGCCACCTACCGCAGTGAGAAATTCTGGTGGCTTCTGAATCTTGTCATCCAGGTGGCTTGGGTTTATCATACGGTGGATGGAAGAAATCCTGCACATGGTTTATTCCGTTATAAACCCATTATTTCCAGTGTTTCATACTTACCAATAGTTACCAACTGGTGCGGGATTTCTTCCATCCACAGTACGTATATCTATATCTTTATATATCTTTATATGTCTATGTCGATCTGTCCAACTTATCTAATCAAGCAGATCTGGCCATATCTTCATTTTGGGTCAAGCCAAAGAACATTCTTTGGATGCCATGCTCCTAGCGCTGTGAATGCCATTGACAGGTTTTTCCTGGTCCATTTTGCCACCAAGAACAAACCAGGAGAAGTTTTCACAGGCTGTAAGTATGACATGATTTCAACTGTAAAGGGATCAAAGCCCCTTGTTCATCAGGTATAATCAAGGATGCCATCCTATTTTGGGAACCCAAGTCTGACCAATACCCACAAGAAGCAGTCAGATTCCTTTAATCCGTGAGATTGATGCACTATGACTTCCCAGATTGAGGAGAAATTCTATTCGGAGAATGACTCAACATGAGGGAATTGTATGACTTTGTTTATCCGGCTGCGGCCTTGTGATGACCCATGAACTGGGATTCCAGATTGACGAACCACGAACCAGGATAAAAAATGTGCTTTTGTTCCGCAGGTAGAACTCCTGCAATATGTTAGACTTTGTAATTCTATGTCGGAGTTCTACATGCGATGTCATGGAATAAGGTGATGCCAAAGGTGCAATGTATCTACATCAGGTGCAAGTACATACAGCATTCTGAGTCGGATCATCCCAAACAGTTGGATGAAAGGTTGCAATCATTCCTAAACAATGACTATACAAGATACATATAGAGATACCGTAAATACAGCCACCGTATGCCATCGTAGTCATAGGAATGACCAATCGAATGAATACTAATGAAATCATTTTGATTATAATATATATATATATATGTTATATTATCATAACTGCTACCAATTATAGTCGCTCAATACCGTAGAAATCAATCCCTTTGATCTGTCGCTTCACCGCCAAGTCAGCGCGCCATGGAAGGCGATGAAGCTGTGTCGGCGACCCAAGTTGAGAATGGGCTCAGCATGGATATGCGACCTGCGAGTGTGAAAGTTGTTGTGGCACATGTCCTCAAGCAACATAGGTGTCGGATCTCAAGTCTATTGAATATCAAAAAGACTTATGACAATAACTTATGACAATAACTTATGACAATAACTTGTGACAATAACTTATGACAATCTAAGCATGAAATAGAGACTTAGTTGCAGAGTTTTGAATTGGAGCCCTAAACAAAGCCACAAAACTAACCGTTGATGGTTGCTAGTTCAATGGATCATATATTTGGCTGAATGATTTCCAGCATTCATGGAACCCTGTACCTAGTTGTGCTGGGGGTTGGATATTCCAGCGAGCATTTTTTGGGGATGTTCTGTGATTTTGGTTTTGACCACCAGCCAAATGACGTTGTGACGGTAAGAATGATGAGGTGTCCCCTTGAACCGACCACACTCAGGGTTGCTCCAAATACCCCAGGTACTTGTGGACGGTAAATTGGGTAAATATAATATAGAGGTCAAAGGTCTAATATACCTTTTTGTGGCTATCATGGACTCAAAGTGGGTTGGAACAACCCTGAAACTCTTTCCTTACAAAATATGTTGGAGTTCGAATACACTGTGACCTGACAATACTACTGATGACTTCACCCAACTTGGGGGTGTAGTTCTGGTTATACGTGGATCTATAACCATATTTAATTATATGGCTATGGGCTATGGCTCAAAAAACGGGTTTGGATCGGTACGCGGTGATCCGGACGTATGGAACGAAGGAGTTACACAAATGGTCTCAATTGAATTCAATCTCTTCAAAAGGGTATGGATCTCCGGGGTATGGATCGGGACCTTACATTTGGAGCTGCAGCCATATATAGCTTATGTCCAAACTTATGGAGGTTCAAATCCCAAAACATATATCCATAAAATATATCTGCAACTGCATGGCCCAACTTGTCAACCATGGGCTACATAAACCCCACGAATCAAACCCACAGCAGTTCCCCATCGAAGCTGCTGAGATCCCTGACAGAACTTCTGGCCGTTGACCACCCGACCAAAGTGCTTGATGCAAAGGTGGAGGCAAAAAACCTAGGAGAACGTGCCCCTTTCAGGACACAGACAGTGAAATGTATACGCAAGAAAAAACACTGATGATGGCGAAGTACCTGAAAATTTATGGGAAAACTCAAATTCAATGATGTAGAACACCTTTTTAGGAGTATATGGCATACGCAACTTTCAGACACACCCGGATTCATATGGATTCATCAGGTCCAAAGAAAAGTCTACTGGAAGACTTCAACATCAATTGAATAAGAGAGTGTTCATATGCAGTTTAAAAATGTCATACAGAAGATCCTAGGGGGATGGCTAAACTTCATTAAAGGGTATATTGCATATGTCCACACATTTTGTTTTGCAAGAGTGCTGCTGGGTTCCTGGAAAGATGTGATGTATGCTTTGAAGAGCTTCAACCTTTTTCAATAAATTGCAAAAACCTGAAAATAAAACTGTCAAAACAGCTGGTTTGGTAGAAATATGATATCATACACATATTTTTACATTGAAATATTGTATTGAACCAGTTGCTATTAGAGTTACATGGACTTCAACTTTGACCGGTTGCGCCATGCTCAACCGATAGGGTGGTGTTTGCTTCTGTGTTGCATGTCTTTACCTAGATGGAAGGAATGCCACATTTTTCCTAAGATATATGGAAGAACTGACACACTCTTTCTAAAGGAATGCTGTGCACCTCTCAGAGTTATGTTTCAAAATCATGATAGACTTTCTCAGAGGAATGTGACCCCTTTAGTAGGAGAATCTTGCATGCAGGTATGCCACAACTTCCTCAAGGAATGCCACAGGGCACCCTGCTTTTAGATGGTCTATTATTTCAATAATTTCAATAAGTATTGCGCTCCTTGCAATGAAAGGAATTTTCATGTCGAAGGGGATATTCCAAAACATATACCACACATCATAAAGGGACACTATACTCTTTCAAAAGGAGTATATACTGCATACACAATAAGGTTCTGTTTTGGATCAAAGTTGTCTGACTGCAACATGCCCCTCCATGGGGCCCCCAAAGGGTTGCGCGCCCTTAAAGATAACTGAATAATCATATATAACTGATTAAAAACGGCACATATGGAACATATCACCAATCTGAGTCTAGATATAAGAGATAGAAAAAGACGGTGGTATCTGAAGATGTACCCAATGTCCCCTGGTGTTTGGTGCCTTTCAGTCTGCCATCAAACGACCCATCCGAGACCGATGGAACGGTAAAACTAGGGGAGTTTCAAACCTGAATCATACCAATCGAATTCAAACATTGCAATAAAATTGTAGGCCATCTTTATGCCCCATTTTTAAGATTTTTAAGATCCTTCCCTCAAAACTCGGGAGTCGGATCGATCAACCGCTGGCCCGTCCCACAGATCTGTAAGGCCAATGGGCTGTTCTCGAAAATCATGCTGGGAACATCATCGTCATCTCGATCTTCAAAATATTCCCTCCTGAGTTGCAAACAATCCAGGGCATCCGTTGATCCTGCGCTACCAGTCTGGTTGAAAAAAACATGCAAAATTGAGATGTTGTGAGAAATGATGAGGCTACCATAGTTATTACCGTCCTGTAAACTAACATTGTGGAAAAGCCACCATTTGGAGATCACTTGAAAAAATAATGGGAGAACCTACATCCAAGCTAGTTGGATCATGTTAGATCATATTGGTATGTTTACCCCAGGGTGCCATAGGGTTCCCAGAGGTGGATCCCTACTGCTCTTCACGGACTCTTAAATTTTGATCCCCCATACTGCGTTCCAGCTTCGAAACATGACCACTGTGATTGTAGTAAATTGATGCCAACAGAAAATGCCAAGAAAATTCTCGTCAAAATAGGGCATGTCTCGTCATTTTTCTTGGGTTTTTCTGATGTTTCGTGGGAAAATCGAACCATGTCCACCCCGCCCATCCAAGTCTCAGGGCCGCAGTTCGCCATGGCCCAGTGAAGGAATACCTCACATGTCGTAGTAGCGAAGAAAACAAAAAAATGGAGATTCAGATAAATAGAAAGTAACAATACGCGCAGGCACCGTCGTTTGCCCAAACATTTAATAGTCTTTCATGTCGTTACACGTACTACATGTCGAATGTACATCATATGCGAATTATCATAATCATCATCATGTGCTGCTGATCATTCTCAGATCATGATCATCTTCACATTTCTAATGGTTTTCTGATCATTCTCAGATCATGATCATCTTCACATTTCTAATGGTTTTCTGATCATTCTCAGATCATGATCATCATCGTACTTTTCATGTTCTCATGATCATTCTCAGATCATGATTATCATCATACTATCATTTATGTGTTATCATGTTCCTTCTCATATCATGAATGTAATGAACATTTTCATGTTCTCATGATCATGCTCGGATGATGAACTTNATCATCATACTATCATTTATGTGTTATCATGTTCCTTCTCATATCATGAATGTAATGAACATTTTCATGTTCTCATGATCATGCTCGGATGATGAACTTCTAACATGTGTGTAATATCATGTATGTTTCCATTTAGGGTGGGGGGGTCTGGGGGGTATCCTGATCATTATCAAACTATCATTTATGTGTTATCATGTTCCCTCTCATATTATGAATGTAATGAACATTCACACGTTCTCATGATCATGCTCGGATCATGATCATCTAACATGTGTGTAATATATCATGTATGTTTCCATTTAGGGTGGGTTTGGGGGGTTTGCTGATCATTATTATCATACTACCATTTACGTGTTATCATGTTCCCTCTCATATTATGAATGTTATGAACATTCACATGTTCTCATGACCATGCTCGGATGATAATCATCTANTCTCATATTATGAATGTTATGAACATTCACATGTTCTCATGACCATGCTCGGATGATAATCATCTAACATGTGTGTAATATCATGTATGTTTCCATTTATGGTGGGGGGGAGGTTGGGGGGTATCCTGATCATCATCATACTATCAATTACGTGTTATCATATTCCCTCTCATATCATGAATGTTATGTACATTGACATGTTCTCATGATCATGCTCCGATCATGATCATCTAACATGTGTGTAATATCATGTTTGTTTCCATTTAAGGTGGGGGGGTTTTGGGGGGGGTAGCCTGATCATCATCATACTATCATTTATGTGTTATCATGTTCCTTCTCATATCATGAATGTAATGAACATTTTCATGTTCTCATGATCATGCTCGGATGATGAACTT
>BGPT01001732.1:95684-113507 GCA_003297045.1 Symbiodinium sp. clade C Y103 | reverse complement strand
TGTGTGTAATATCATGTATGTTTCCATTTAGGGTGGGGGGGTTTTGGGGGGGTGTATCCTGATCATCATCATACTATCATTTACGTGTTATCATGTTCCTTCTCATCTCATGAATGTTATGAACATTTACACGTTCTCATGATCATGCTCGGATGATGATGATGATGATGATGATGATGATGATGATAATGATAATGATGATGCAGCTGGGGTGCGTGTGTGTCTCCACGTCCCCAGGGGGTGGTAGCCCTGGGAGTGCGTGCGAGTCACCGCGTCCCACGCTGTATGTTGTGGATGATGATGATGATGATGATGATGATGATGGTGGTGATGATGATGAGGATGTTGATGATGATGATGATGATGATGTTGATGATGATGTTGTTGATGATGCTGATGATGATGTCGATGATGATGATGATGATGATGATGATGTTGTTGATGATGATGATGAATGATGAATGATAAATGATGAATGATGAATGATGAATGATGAATGATGATGATGATGATGATGATGATGATGATGATGATGATGATGATGATGATGCTGATGATCGTCATTGCGGGTCCGGGCAAACGATGGCGCCTGGCCGTAACAATACATAACAATACATCATCATATATATATATATCATCAATATATATATATATATACATATACATAGCTGAACTGGAAACATAATTAGATAATCGTATATACGTAGATATGCTTGTATAATCATTATTCATATATTCATATTATGATTCTCCAAATAACAAAATGATCCCCTCGTGCCAGTGGAGAACCAAGTCTAGCTTCCCCAAGTTGTTGATTGCCTGAATCCCCAACGTATTTGGTTCAATTGTTCAAGATGATATTTCCCACATTGAGCCCGCGGTCAACAGGACTGTTTGTTGCTTGGCCATGTGATCGGAAACACCAAGTTGTCCTACTCAATTTTTGGGTTCCACCATGCTGCGAGCTGGTCGCTACTATGGCCTGCCGGGCGCTGGTAGATGGGCACGTTGAGATGATCATGGGTCAAACTGCAATCAGATTCATGACGGGGATTCGGATAGATTTTGGCCATTGTTCATAGGTTCATAGTAAGCCATCGAATTTACAAGTCACGTTTTGAGCCATACCAGTTGCCGGGTTGAGTTTACAGAAATCGATTGGCATCTCCAGCATCCCTTCCGACCCGTGCTGCTGCTGCTTTTGAGTGACTCATGAAGATCTAAACATGATCGCAGTTTGAAGTCTTGGCGTCCAAACCGATCCTGGAATCGCCGCGGATAAGTGATAGATACATCTGGAGGCTGAAGCTTACCCTGAAATGCAGCGTTTCCCGCAAGAAGGACGCGGCCCCCCTGTGGGAAAGTGGATGAAATTGGTCTATGAAGTCATCCAACTGTACATATCCACGATTAACAAACAGAAACATAATGTTTGGTCTAGTTTTAAACCAACTGACCTATCCCAGCGGGGGTCTCTCTTGCACACACCAATGAATCACATCTGGTGGTGGAGCCACCCACTGGGAAGGAAAAAGGTGTCATCCCAGGTGTGGATTGGACAGGCAGTACTTGTCAAGTACAAAGCAACCAGCTAGTCAGTGGTATATGCACATACTTGAACAATACAAATGATACTAGGAAGACAGCTCAAACTCAAGGGCTTTGGGGAATGGCTTTAGGAAAAATTAAGGTCTTCTCTTGAAAAAAACATACAACCGCAAGAACGTGGAGACATGCATGGGTGCTAAACAGCCGGATTCGGCAAGTGAAGCTCAATAAGTTGTATACAAGTCAAGGTTTTGAGTAGGTCCATGAGCTATTTCCATCATAAATCACAAACACTCATCCCACACCAAAGTCAACTCAATCTACTGGATGTTGCTTAACATCACTACTGATCAAGCAGGAAAGAAAAAGGATACCTTCAATTCCAGTGGATCACCAATGTTGCATATGTTACATTATGTTACTACATATTCCTCTTTGACATTTGGAGGGGATAACTCCCCTACTTTCAGACACAGCCATTTAATCGTAGTTGGAATAATTTATAACTTCTGTCATAGTGCCAAGAAGGTTTCGCCATCAAAAACACCGAGCCCGTGAGCTCTCCCAGTTGAATCAGCAAAGGCACCATAAAGGAGTCTCCTTGGCTCTGCGACAAGTGCGACATCTCCAGAGTATTCAAAGTCTCAATGCCACCTTTCAGTTGATTTAAACATGATGCCTGGACTAGCATTCTACTTTTTTTTACTGGGAAGATGATGATCAAATTGACCAATCATCAATTTTTGGGCCACCTTATTTTCAGACAAATCAATACATTGCTTGAAACACTTTGGATCCCACCATGAGTTGGAGGTTTGATGAAGCTGCCGCTGGGTTTTCTCGGACACACCATGACATGGGTCTGGATCACTTCAAGGTGCCAACCTGGTGTAGTTTCCGGAAAATCCAAAAAGAATGGTCACCTACCAAGTTCTGTGGTTTTCACGTGCTCCCCGAATCGGTTCATTCCAGAGACCGGTCTAGAGTTATGACGCAAAATGCTGCATTTTATTGGAAACCAGCAAATAATCAAACAAAACAAAATTAAAAAAAAAACAATGAACAAACCAAAAAAAACACGAACAAAACAAAATGAAAAACCAAGCAAAGGCGCCAGAGTGGTTTGTATTCGTTTCTTTGTTGTTTATTTTTGTTTTTTTGTTGTTTTTGTTACTTCTTCCTCTGGAGACTCCGGAATCCCAAATCTGCATCTTTCCTAGGAAAAACGTAAAAAAAAAAAAACATATACAAAAAAAAACAAAAAACAAACAAGAAACAAATTGCGCCAGAGTGCTTTGTTTTCGTTTTTTTTATATTTTGTTGTATTTGTTTTTGCTTTTTCATGTGTTTTTTTGGTTTGTTTATTTTGTGTTTTTATTGTTTTTTTTCATAATCATTCATAATAATCTTAATTTGGTTCCATTTTCCAATAGAATAAAGGCCTCTCGACGTCATAAGTCTAGAGCCTTATTCCGTATCTATGAAGCCCACAGCCGGCGAATCACCTGCTGAAAAATGACAACTTTTAGCGAGAATTCGTGTCATGATGTGGTGTGTTACCAAGAAAAAACACCAAGTATAGTTTGAGTGCATGGCTCCCAGATCCATCCCACATGGCGGTGCCTTCAAGCTCTGAATTTACAAGTTTTTCGAATATCATCGATATACCTAAAGCCTCCAAATACCCCAACAAGATGTAGAAAACACAGTAAATCAAGGTGGGGACTACGCTTGGTATAAACGGGTTAAACACGTTTTGCTTAAACCATGCTTAAACCAAACATGTTTAAACCAATCCGGGGTAGTAGACATTGGTGAAGTCGTTTAAATATGTTTAAACAAACGTTTAAACTTGTTTTCAGGAATTCCAAGAGACTGTCGACCCAACCGTGTGAGATCATGCGCACATTGAATTCGTTTCCACATGTTTAAACTAATGTTTGAACATGTTCAAACGAATGCCAAGAACGAATGCCAAGAAATTGTGGACCCAACCGCATGCATGAAATCTGCTGCTAGTGACATAACCCTGGTGCTTCTTTCTAGCTCACCCGTTCTTATTTCTCAAATCACTCATTTGGGACAGGGACATGTTCACACAGCCCGACAACATCGTATATGTTTAACAGTTCAAATGTTCAAACGATTTGGGGGTCATGGCTCTCTAAACGTGTTTAAATGGTTTAAAACGTAAACGGTTTAATGTCTAAACGTGTTTGGACAGGGTACTTGGAGGGACTAGGTATCTGCCATACGTATCCGTACTGCCCAACACTTCACCTACATTTAGATACAAACCAATGTTAGTTTCAGATTAGGGGCACCACTCCATCCCCCTTCGCCCCCATCGTCACGTCAGGTTGCGACTCCACTTCTTCTGCCAGGCAGGAGCAACACCGTTCCGCAGCACGAAGGGCTGGGAGACGTCCGGCCGTTCCGACCTTAGGTGAGGACGATCACTGGGATCTGGGAATTTTGATGTATGGCAACCCCCAAAAACGGGTGCCGAAGAGTGTGCCACCAGGATGGTATGTAATATGTAGATGATTTTTGTTTCATATCTTTTTCTTTCTTTTTCGGCATCTTGTTTTTGCATTGCTATAGTTGCCACTGGGTATATTATACTGTACTGGAGGCGTACCCCTAGATCCAGTGGTTAATCATCAGTATCCCTAGTCAATGGAACCGATGGAAGAAATCCTGCAGCGGTTGGTAGATTGTTTATCCCAAGCTTTTGCTCTAATTCCAGAATGTACAGTGTTTCATGGGAATCCCAATAGTTACCAGCTGGTAGAGGATGGCTTGTCCATCCACAGTAGTAAACTCCATTACATCCCATTAACTCATGGCAAATCATCTTCAATCCCATTACATTCCATTAACTCATATTATTGTAAATCCCATTAATTCCATTAAAGTCAAACTACTGCCAACGACTGTGACCGACCAGGCACGTCGCTTCCTTGTCAAAGATCTTCAGTCCAGCTGGGCGATGTGCCTTAAACAAAAGGAAGGAATGCAACCAGCAGCGCTGAAAGTGGGTTGTAAATCTGGAAAATGTATGGAAAAGTGGATGAAAGTGATACAGTATGTTTTCTAAAAGTGGATGACACGTGATGATACTGGTTGGTTGTCGGGGAAACCGAAGCATCTGTATCAATATGCAGTGAAATTCATAGCCATGTAACATGTATGAACGGTAGCAAACCAATCCCCAACACTTGGATCATCTTAGAAGTGAAATGAAGTGAAACTGCTCGAGGCTCTGCCAGCTGAACCTGAGAGGATCTGATGCAACCATCGGGTCATAGCAATGGGTCCCTGTTTCAGCAAATCAGGATGCGCCCCCTGCGCCCCACGGGCCAAGAATCTAGGACTTCAAGCCACTCCTGAAAAAAACACGGTCGTGCACAAGGCGCTTTGGTAATTCGTGAATAATTTTGGTGATCGCTGGTGATTATGTCCCAAATTCCTTTGTTATCCTATTTCTAACTGAGGTGCAACCCGGGTAACCCGACCTACTAAATGAACCACGGGTTAAATGGATCCCCCGTTGAATTCCGCCCGATCTCAAGAATCCCAAGGTCCTCCTTTTCCTGCGCTTCCACCCATCCATAGCGCACTAGGGCTTTGCGCACACGGCGCATGACTGGGACTGGGAAGTCTACTTGGACATTTGTTGTTTTTTGGCCAAATGCTTCGGATATGTTCCAACCAGAAACAGTTTGTACGTTACAGAAGGATAGATCATTCATAGATCCATTTACCCTGGCCATTGGTTAGTTCTACTTAAAGTTGGTGTGTCATCTCATTGATTTGGCTTCAAGGAGGTGATGTCGCACATATTGTTACTGCAACATTTCCCACACATCAATAGCCTCCGGGAACATCAGACTAGTTGGGTCAGCACGTGTTTTGCTCATAGCTATTTCACAATAGTCTAATCTAAATTCATCTATAGACTCGCATGATAAGACCCCTCTATTTGCTGTGAAGGCTGCTCCGCCAATGGCGTCAAGGGGCTGCTCCGGGACCAACAACATGTGCTCTGAACGAGGGGAGAACTCTAGCCGAAAATCCAAATCCCAAAATTTTCATGCGCATGTCTCGCTAAATGACAAGAAGTTAGAGGTATATCCTATACGTTCTTTCTGGAGAAAAGCCTTTTCTGAATGTTTGATCATCTTCGGGAACAAGTATCACAGGTTCCAACCAGCCATGGCTGTTGCCCCACATGTCTTGAAGCCAACAGAAAAGCAGCAAGTGCACGGGGAAGTCCGCCGGTTCTAAAGGTCTCCAGCTTTACTCTGTGGTTACCAGGGCGATAGGCTATAGGATATCTTCATAGGCCCAAAAAATTGGGAACGGATCCACTGAATTCCTCACTTTGAGTACTAAACTTACTAAACCATCTCTTGAAAACGCCCATTGCAAGTACCATTTGGGAGACTATACATGGCTGTTGTAGAACTCATGACGTTCTTCCCATCATTCTGCCCCAACACAACATATCAACCATCTCTGGAAATGGCCCCCTTTCGTCCTGAGCTTGAAGAATAGGCCCAAGACATTGTAACCTGGGTATCACTGCCAACGTCCAAGGGAAAGAACCCTTTACCAGTGACTTTTAGGGTTCTTTTTATATTGGGTTGTCATTCCATAAATGGGGTGACTTACTAACTGAGAACTGGCAAAGGGCCACAACTGCAAGGGATAGGAAATGGGGGGAGCAGCGGGGAAAGCATTTCTCCTCTGGTTGATTGGAAAATAAAGTCCACCCATGTTTGCACCCCAGAAGTCCAAGGTGAAGCAGAAAAATGACATTGCAATAGAACAATCATCATTTGCATAATTTTTGGTGGTTTTCCATCCCAGCTTTCAGAGGGGAAACCTTTGGGTAAATTCCTACATGTTGTCATTTTCAATAGGAACACCATCCATGGTAGGCAACTGTGAGTCATCCACATTTCTTACCCCAAGGGTAACCTTCAGGTGAGTCAACCAACAAAATAGCTTAGCTGTTGGGTTTATGGTAGATTTAGTAGATAGGTCTACCATCAGATGGGGGGTTCTTAAACTGGAGGATCCCCAAGTCACCATGTTTTTTTCAATACGAAGTTGTGGTCATTCATGACTCCATGACTGGATGATTTGGAGGTACCTCCATGAAACCAACAAACATTTCACAGCATCTGGCAGCACCTTGAGCCAATGCTCCATGAAACCCATGATGAAATGTCTGGAGACTTCACAGGACAGTTGCTTCCCAGCCATCTAATACAGGCGACCGGCGTCCCTGTGCGATTCCACGTGCTAATGAGTTTGGCCTCTGCGTTCAATGCTTTCGTGAAGCTGCGCGAATAGCTGGACTTTTTGCCAAGATGATGCATTCTTGTGCAGCGAATATGCCCCTCCCTAGATCAGAATTCCCAGTTTCAAGATGTTTCATGGGGAAATCTGGTTAGTGTCACCACCCCAATTATAACATGTCTGAAAACATCAATCATGGATTAATAGCAAGGCAGTGAAATACGTTCCATGAACATATCACATTTGAGCTGTGAAAAAGGTAGTCGTTTTGTTGTTGGTTGGTTAATTAAGGAATTGATCATCCAACGTACCAAATTCATGATACTTATTGATACTTTCCGCTTTCCTAAGTTTAGACTCACCTTCAGTGTAGATCCCTAGAAGGTGGTGTCCCTCCCAGTTCGTTATCCTCGAGTAGGTAGAACATGGACATTTTAAACAAATCCTCCCTAATTTGAAATATGTGTGAACATCCCATACTCTATATCCACTTGAGGATGATTACAATATATGATCAATATATGATCAATATATACAGTATATATACATATAAATTATAAACCCCTAAAAGATAGACAAGTTGGAATCTTGGAAACCATATCTGTATTACATATAAATGGAAAACATCATCGAACTACCATTCTGGTGGCACACTTTTCGGCATCGCTCCAAGTAGCAGCTCCTCTTCCGCATCTCTTGCGGTCGATGCCTGGGCGCCGGTCAATTCTCTTGGCGGGTCTTCCGAAATAGGGAGAATCATGGGATAATCACAGGCTATTCATCGATTTACCTTCTGGCAATCAAACGTGGCCATATAGATTATCCTAGGATGAAATGGGGTTTTAAGGGGGAAATCATCTATCAATGAGGAAGTGTCCATTGCCATGGCAATTCAAAAGAGGTGGATTCGCTGGTAATGACACGAGATTAACCCCTGGCAAATCGAATACACAACCCCTGATTATAAATGGGTGACCGGGATAGTCCACCTATAGCTGGGACCAAGTGGAATGAATCACAGAGCCCTGAGCAATTTGACATTTGAGAGGAAGATCATCGTGCCATCTCACTCAGGACCTGCCTCGGCAATGACAGTACAGGCCACGCCGAGCATGTACCTGTGGCAGGACTGAGTCCTAAAAATGGCGAAGAATCATTCCTTCAGTTGTCACATGGAAAATCCTCATGTTTCGTCGGACAATGCAGGAATGTGTAATATAATATATCGCCAGGAATCTCAGGGCTGTGTTTGAAACTGGGATATTCTCCCCCAAGTCAGGGCCACTTTAAGTTCTGGAACAGATATGATTAAGCAACGGACGGAATGGGGTACCCCATTTTGAGAAACCAGGCTCTTGTCCATCTCGTTGTGTGTACGAGGATCGTGTTGTCTCTTCAAGCCAGGTTCTACTTCTATGCTTCAGGTAGTTTACCATCCATTTCAGAGGGTGAGGCATAACAAACCTGCCGTTACTAAGTTGCCTCTCAGCAAACGAACAACTCTAAATATCGAAAACATATCGAATATCTATCCTTGAAATGAACACCTCCAAATCAACCGCAACAAAAAAAAACAAGCCATGAACCAACCAATCAATTCATCACTTCAGCACTGGTCCATGGTCCATGGTTGGCACTCGCTGGTCTCTTCGTCTAAATCTTCCACGCCAAACTTGGCCCATGCCGCCTTATGGAGGTCGTTGGCAACGAGATCTTCCGGAGAAGATCGCTGGTGGGTGATAAACATTATAAATACATATGAATGCATATATAGAAGCTGAAAAAAGGGCCAGATACATAGTTTATCAATGTTGGTATTTAATTAGGTCTTTCTATTGATTTGTAGGCAAATATTTGCCGGACTCAAGTACTTCTGGATAAATTGTGATCATTCACCATAATTCACCAACCTGAACTATGGCCCACGATCTGAAGGCCTTTTTGGGGATGATTATTCTCCTTCCTAACCATCGTTCCAGTCGCAGTGAGGTCATTATAGTGACTTCAGAGCATGGGTGGTTCAGTTGCTCTCCATTACCAGGTCACGGGCCACAGGTAGTTTCCATAGTGGATCAAAATCATTCCATGTAACGCCTATAAAGCAGGACATTTGAAAGCCACTGTGACTGGATCCATGACTATCCAGAACTTATAGGACTCATATCCACCGATCATGGGCAATCGGTGACTGAAAGGCCTCATGATTTGCGATTTTTTTTCAATACGCATATTTGTGAATCAAATCTATAGTGTAACTTCCAAATCATCAAATCTGATGTACAGAAAGCCCATTGTTGGGTCGCTTCCCGTGCCAACTAAACCTATAGCTTCCATGATTCATACAACCGCTTGGTGCGAGTTGGCCCATGTGCACCAGTTCCACCACAGTTTTCTCACTGCAAGTCCTGCATGTATGGTATAGTTTGGTATGTTCACATTAAGTCCACATACATCCAACCCATTTTTGGCGAAACGGGTATGCTTCATAAACCACGCCGCAAAATTGGTCTGTTTTAGTATTAAATCATATTAAATCATCCATTTTAGGGAGGAAAAAAACATATTGAGCCCATAGTGAACAATCCAAAATCTACAGGTGAATATGCATGTTTTCTTAAAATAGCGGTATTTCAAAAATCAGTGTTTCCACTTAAACATGACCATCTCTTAGGATTTTTGGGGGTCCTCCATGGTTTCAGATTCCTCCATGGTCACCAGCATGACATCGCAGGGCACCTTCAGCGTCGAACGCACTAAGCGCTCGCGTCGGCTGGATGCTCCATGCCTGGCCGAAGATATGCGCCATTTGGGTATGGGTCAAACTTGGGTATCCCAATACCCTCTGGTAAACTAACATAGCTATTGAAAATGGTGATTTATCGTGGATTTTCCCATTAAAAATGGTGATTTTCTATAGCTATGTTAGTTTACCAGAGGGTAACCATTAGTTTTATTCTCAACCATCTAGTTATTAATGGTTAATCCCATCTAGTGAAAACTGGTTAATGTTAGTAAGTTTAGTATAATATATAATGATGATTAATATACTAAACTTACTAAACACCATTATATATACATACATTATACTAAAATCAGTGGTCCATAGTGGTCCCATAAACCTTAAAATGTTGACTCATCCCCATGTTTGTCAACGATAAAATTCATGCTTCCAAACCATTTGCCCCGTGATTCATTTTTTCGATATCCACTGTTTAAATGAGTTGCCAACACTGGCAGTGTTTGGGTTCATAGCTTCGCCGACAGCATGGTTTGATCGACACATCCAGTGGTTGATCTTGTCCCATGGTCCCATGCTTGGCGATGTGTTTTTTTTTTACCTTCAAGCTTGTACCCCTAAAACTAACCTGTAACCCACAAAAAACATGGAACGACTGGAAAACTGGTGGATTTCAAAAAAGATGAATTTCCTATTCGAAACTCGAAAATGCCATGAAATTCCTGCTTGAAAGTCGAAGATGTTGGGTCGCCAGCGGTCAAAATTTCAGGGGGAAACGCAAAGAATCCCCAACAACTTGACCCAATATTGTCCTGGTAGGAAGTTGTGGAGGGTCAAGTTTGTATATCATTTACTTATCATCTATCAATAAAGGTTGGTAAAATAATGGGGCACCAATGGGGCACCAGGAAAATGTTCATCCCTAGATCCTCCGTTTGTAGCGTCAAACATGATGTTTTACCCGATAATTTGAGTACTTTTACATATACTTTTTTGGGGTATTTGCAGGGTCTAGGTCCGCCAAAAAAAGTGGGACAATTGTGACATCAATGACTTCACATGACTTCACCCTGGGCCATCGCAGCACGCCCTTTTCGTCGCAAACGATTCGGCCCCGCAGCGGACCAGATGTGTCACACCTGTGTTGCTGCACTGAGGATCGGACCAAGATGAAGAGGTGGTTCAAGAAGGGTCCCCCAAACCATACCCAAAATGGTGACTTAAGATGAGTTCCTTCCTGCATAATATCGTTCCTGGCATGTTCAAGCTGTTCTAACAAAATGGATTTACATCTCAGAAACAATCGAAGCACAATAAACTTCACAATATCAACTTTTAAGAAATGTATAATCAGTTCGTCAATGTTCAATTTCCAGTAATACCACATTGAGAATCGACTGTTGAAATATCCACATGTATCCACTATATCCCCATTCTATACCCACTATATCACCATTTTGGATGGTTAAATCATGTTAAATCACCATCCAGTCTTCGTGCAGCTGGCACCTCATCACCATGCGCAGAAAGTGTGCGAGATGGCACCGAAGTTGCCGGCCCTTTTTGGGCGGCCTGGTCGCGAGGCGAATCGAGGAATCCGAAAAATCATGGGGTATCAAAATGTCCATATTACCATAAATAACGGGATCAATATTGCTTTATGTATGAATATAATATGTGATAATGCAGTAAAAAGCAATAACTTGAAACTACAGATCAGCGTGTCCATAAATGTGGGTGCCCCCAAATCATCCATCTTAATATTTTTGTTTTCAATCATGAAACCATTCATTTTTGGATACCCCCATCTATGGAAACCCCCATATGTATTCTATTGTAGTCTTTATATATATATATACACACATACATACATACAATCATATAATATATAACATGTATATATATATAATATGTAGATTCACTCTTGGTGCACTCCTGCAAATGCCAAGCCTCAAACAGCCACACGTTGGCCCAGTAGACAGCAAGAGCCAAAACGACCACAACCTCGGGAAGAACGAAGACTAAGATGAACCCCTGAAAATGGGGTATACCGGTAAGTATACCCCAATCATATCCATTTACTGGGAAAAAAGATGACTAGCCATTAAAAATTAGGGTACCCAATTTTCAGACAAACCCATTTGAATGGCTCCAAACCACGACATGATGATAGTCTGGGGTAGTAGTATAGCGGCCAGGAGGCATGAACAAGTGTGGAACACCATGACTGCCAAGGCTTTGTTTTGCTCACTTTTCATGGCCACAAG
This sequence comes from Symbiodinium sp. clade C Y103, assembly GCA_003297045.1. NCBI lineage: Eukaryota > Dinophyceae > Suessiales > Symbiodiniaceae > Cladocopium > Cladocopium sp. clade C. The sequence goes on along the minus strand of BGPT01001732.1, from coordinate 101,645 downwards.
ACTTGGGCGGAAATCACTCTTAATCCCATTCCCACAATATTCAATAAATCCCCAAAACCATGGTTTTGGAAGGGGACCTACACATATTTGTGACCATACACCATGAGATTGGGAGAATGGGATTTCAAACGACGAGGAGGTGCAGCACACGTTTAATGCTGTTTACACCTTGTTTTTCCTCATTCATTGCATAAGTGAGACCAGGCAAAACCTCGAATGGACAATTGACATCATTTGACATCTGATAATCTCCCGACTCTCCCGAACAATGTTTGACTTTACCTCTGAGAACTAATTAGCTTTACCCTCTGGTATATTAAGAGTTTGACCCTGAAAATCACCATGTTTTCGTGGTTTCACTCATCTTCCAACCCCAATGCCAGGGTCTTCCATCAACTGTGGAGGGCCAAGTTCTACGAGTCTCATCTCCCAACAATCAGGTGCTTCTAGCCGAGGAGAAGGAGAGATTTTTCGGGAATGAAACGTGGCTGGCTGGGACATCCATGAAAATCTCCGATCAAAATGGAGGTTTGAATGGGAAAACTATGGGAAAAATAGAGAAAAACATGGGAAAAAACCACTATAAATGATTATAAATGAAGGTTTGAAAGGGAAAATCATCAAACTAATTGGGGGACTTTCCATTGCCACGTTTGATTACCGAACGGTACATAATTCTTATACATGATATATACTGTACATCTTAATTTCCAGTATTTTTCCAATGTGTTCCATTGTTGCTATAAGCTGGAAATGGAAAGTCATCTAACGCAACATGACTCATCCAATGATATCTGTATGCGTGTTTCTGACAATGGGGTATACCAATTTACCCCCAATTTATAGCCATTTGATAAGCAAAATGAGATCAACTACGTTTAGACAAACCTATACCAGGTACCCTCTGTTATTTTGACATCGCTATGGAGAATGGCGCATTTAGTTCGATGATTTACCTATTGAAACTGTTTCTTTTATAGCATCTTTTTGAATTGCATGTGATGTTCCCCAATAAAACCAGTCGTCTTGCCAGTTTACCTGCGATGATGCATTCTCGACCTGCCTCCCTGCCAAACGATTTTAGACAAGCATCGGCTGCAATGAGATAAACTTCACTTCGAAATCGCCATGAGCTCTCTGCAGCTTTCGTCTCCTTGAACTGATCGTTGGGAATTGTCCTTGGGTTACCCTCTGGTAACTAAACATAGCTATTGAAAATGGCCATTTATAGTGGATTTTCCCATTAAAAATGGTGAGATTCCATAGCCATGTTAGTTTACCAAAGGGTATTCTTCTAAAATTCTGATGAATCAAAAGAGGAAAACAGGATTTAGTCGGGGGCTCAACTGTACAGGTATTCCAGACCCATTCGAGACAAAGAAGGGTTTCTCAACTCAACCCCACATGTTTTTTCCTAGCAGGAACGAATCCCAATCAGAATCAGATAGAAACTTTGCTTGGGGTCACGAGGGTAGTTCAAATCTATTAAAATCTACCTAGAGAATTGATACCCAAGCAATGAACCATTCACCACAGTCACGAAAATAAGATAAACATGATAACTAAAAAACAAACTAGGAAACATATGATCATGTAGATATATATATATATACACATGTATAGGAGTACACCATATGTGTATATAGAATTATATAGAATTATAGATATATTCTCACGGCTCACGGCCAACAATATCCCAAGGATTACCTTTCAACTCCCTTGGCTGTCCTTGAGAACCGGCTCAGTCCGACACCTTCGGGGAAACCGCTCGAGACCCGTGGTTGGCGCGTCTCCATCCGCCATGGCCCATGGACAACCGCGACCGAGAACCCAGAGAAGTTGGAGTAGCAGGAATTTGCCACAATCTTAGTAGATCTTAGTAGGATTTTACCAGATTAGAAATGTTTTTTCTCGCTTGCTATAGAGATTATAGAGTCGACCAAAACTCAGATTTGGGTAAACTCATGAAACACTGAAATAGTGTTTGGTTTAGGAATGCCATGTGCTGGAAGCTTGCAAAAGGTACGTGGGGGAACATGCGACTATTCAGTAACTGGCTGATTACCATTATGACCTAAATATTTCCATATATGGGATAAACCTAGACTTGGGGGACTTACTAACTAGGGTCATTAGCCACTTACCAAGTGGGATGATCCTGAAAAATATGATTTACGATGTGCTCTTTGGTCTTTCTTTTTGCGGCACACACGTCCAAATGCTCACGGAAGGCGCAGGGAAATGCCGGAAAACCTTTGCGAATTCGGTCCAAAAGCGAGTGATCCTGCTCTTCAACTTGCGGCTCTGCTGCTTCAAAGACTTGGGTTGGGTTGACAGTGTAAATAAAAAACAAACCCAATATAACCCAATGGTTTATCATCATTTCTCCCCCTCAAAAAAAAGCCATCTTAGGGGTACACCCGATTCTCAGACAAACCCAGTTTTCCTGAATCGGGATAGGTTTCCTTGCCCATTTGTTGATTGGGATTGGTGTCTTTTAAAGATCAATTGAAGAGCGGCCAAGAGTGGCTGCATATGGTTTCCTTCTCCATGCTCAATGTACTTGGGGGTGCATCCCAATTAGGAAGTGGCTATATATATATATAATAACTCATATAACCATGTAGTAATCCAGCTAGGAAAATATTGCTTCTATTTAGGCTGCATATGCAGGTTGTAAACCACTCACAAGTTGTAAACCACTTGCTAACTGGGATGCACATCCGAATACCAGTTCCAAGTTGGGTCGCAATCCACGGCAAACAAGCATGCATTGTTGAAATGCCGAGAAATGAATCCATTCAACTGCCATTCACTAGTTGGTTTTCCCATCTATGGCTTCCTAGCCGCCTTGTATTGTTATTTGTTGGCAAAACATACCCATCCTCTCAAATCCTCTCCCATTCAAAAACCATGCCAAGAGCGCCTGGCCATAAGATCATAGCCCGCGGATGCAGCTGATGGCCCCTCACTCTGAACGGTGGAATGTTCGGGAAAATTCGGTGGGCTGGGTGCGAAACGTGGTGCTGTTAGGAACTTGTCAAACCACACATGGAACATTGAGTCATTCACCTGGCTGGATTCGATATGGGCTGATGATCTTGATGTTGAACTCAATGACCGGATGTCCAGTGAAATATGTGGTTTCGAGATGTTGCCAATCAGCGTTTTGGAAGTGCACAAAGACGTCTCAGATCCCCAAAACCTGAAACCAGTCCGCTCAAAATCTCTGCGGTTGTTGATGCTGCAACTTGCAGATATATATCTTGGTTCCTTTTCTGTGTTTTCAGTTTTTTTTTTTTTTTTTTCGCAGGATCTTGTGGCAAAAACCATATAAAACCGCTATAACTGGGATATGAAGCATGCGGATTATGACCCATTTTTTCCTCATCTCGAGAGGACCTGAACAGCTGCGGACATGGAGCATGGCCTGTGGTCATCCAAATCTCGGCAAGCCACGCAGTGGGTTGATGAATATTCCATTGGATTCATAAACCAAACATGAATGAAAAATAATGAATGAATAGTTCATATGATTTCATATGATGTAGGAACCATATCGTTTATTGATTCCAATGTTTTTAGATCCAATCATGCATTGAATCATGACAATTCCCCGTGAATACCTGTCATTTTTGCGGCTCTGCAGGAATCTGCAGGTGCAAGAATAGAGGCACAAAATCTCAAGACCCTCATGTGACAGGTGGGGAAAACAGTGGTTGCTATAAAGTTTGCAGAGGCATGGGATAGTGAAATCCATAGAATGAAGAGGGTCGAAATTCTGAGATGGTTCAAAGTTGGGATGTGATTGCAGAAACTGGGATAAACACCGAATTGAATCACTTTCTGAAAATGACATCTAAATATCCAATTAGGGGGCTCTTGATGTTCTCAGCATTGTTACGGCACATCAGGGCCCATCATAAGCATGAGAAGTCAGCACATTCTTACGGTGAGGTCATCCCCTAAAGCCCAAGCCATCGGAGCTGTTAATGTCTTCATGGGTGGCACGCACCTATCTGTCTCAACGAAGATCTTTTGCAAATAGTTGAAGCAAGAATTATTTTGGGTGATTCCGTTTATGATACAAATTGTATTTGGTAAAGTTGGCTAGTGAAGTCATTACAATTCACCTAGACCCATGTTAGATGATTGCAGAAGATGGTGATGATGATGATGATGATGACGATGATGATGATGATGATGACGACGATGACGACGACGACAATGACGATGACAATGATGATGACAATGACGATGACAATGACGATGACAATGATGATGACAATGACGATGACAATGATGATGACAATGATGACGACGATGATGATGATGACGACGACGACGACGACGAGGACAATGACGATGACAATGACGATGACAATGATGATGACAATGACGATGACAATGATGATGACAATGATGATGACAATGATGACGATGACGATGATGGTGATGATGATGATGATGATGATACTATTGCTGTTGTTATAGCTATTACCACTATATACCATTGCCGCTACTATTACTAGTACTACTATCTTCATTATTGCTACTATTATGTATTGCAATGATTATGATCTAGTGCTCACATTCCCAAAGATTTGCAGACCTGGAGTCATGGGTCTTCTGATCCAGTTGGAGCAATGTCTGACTATCCACCCCAGGGTTGATCTGTAAAGAAATGCTCCACAATGCTCTATCACTCGGAGTCTCACATTCTCTGTTAATATACATCCACAACCGTGCTACTGAATGATCTCTAGTGACTGCGTCGCACATCTCAGTCTATGTTCAATCCCAACTCCAAGATTCAGATCGCAGCTGCGATTTTCTGTTTATTCAAAGTTTTAGGTATTCAGCAACTACTTGCCAGCAAGTAAAATCAGTGACATATCTGGATGGGAAAAATGTGGAAAACCATTAACTTCAAGGTCTCGAAATGAATCTACCGCCTCCCAGGGAGCGCCCTTTTGATGATCGGTGTGTGATTTTTCGAGGCTCAGAATGGCACACCTCGGAACACGCAAATAACCTAACAAAAATGGTAAAAGTACTCGTTCATTATGGGGTGAAAAACATGTTTAAGGGTACACATGGAGGGTCTAGGTATATGTTTCTTTTTTGATATGTGTGTATTGGATATACATTATTATATGATAAACCATGCAAATACATGCAAATGTATGTAATGTATTCACAAATCGAATGCGAAATATAACTAAATATAATATATACTGTGTATATATATATTATCTATTCTCAAGAGGAATGCTATGGAGGCATCAAAAAAAATAGGTACGAACGGGGTACGTGTAACATGGTACGGACGTGCGATGTTGGTACGGTGGTGCGGTACGATGAGTAATCATACCCATGTTCTAACCTGTACCTGTACTGTACCAGCACTGTACCANGGTACGGACGTGCGATGTTGGTACGGTGGTGCGGTACGATGAGTAATCATACCCATGTTCTAACCTGTACCTGTACTGTACCAGCACTGTACCAGTCCCGGTGTATACAAAAGTGGGTTTTGTTTGCAATTTTTGCCAACAAAACATGGTTTTGTTGACAATGTACCAGGATTGTACCAGGTACATTGTAGAAAATTGCCAACAAACCAGGTTTTTGTTATATAGCAATATAAGCAGTACAGTACAAGTACAGCACATGGTACAGTACCAGTACAGTACAAGGTACACAACATGGTACACTAAAAGTACAAGTCTGCACCGTGAATGCACTGTACTTGTACTGCACNGTACTGCACCATGTACTGTACCAGTCTCAGTGTATACAAAAGTGGCTTTTGTTTGCAGTTTTGCATACAAATCATGGTTTTGTCAGCAATGTACCAGGTGCAAGCGTTGGAGCTTGATGGTAGTTGCCGTCCAAGTCAAACGATGCTTCTATGGCTGGCTACACTGGAAACTTCCTACAAGATCGGGCACCGCACGA
>BGPT01001732.1:82145-87277 GCA_003297045.1 Symbiodinium sp. clade C Y103 | reverse complement strand
TAATTTACGGCATCAAATCATAAAATCATCAAACTTAGCAAAATAAAACTAGTGATTTGTCCCAGACATCCTTTCCCCAGGTGTTGTTTTATATGAACAACGCAGCTGCATGCAGGTCATCATTCGATCTGTTCATTTTGCAATGGGAGCACAAGCAGCAGAGTACTTGGTCGGCATTCAGAAGGGTATGGTCGGTTTTTTCCCCTAGAGTTTTGCATAGTTTTTTAAAGGAGCACGGCTGGACCCGTTCGATCTTCCACACATCACATGTGTTCAGCCTTCGCTGGCCGGAACATAGAATGTCAACATAGGCATAGATGCAGAAAGATTGCCAAATAGAATGATGTCAGAACATATGTCAAAGGAATGCCAGACAGAAGGTCAGAAAGATTGGGAAAGAATGTCGGAATAGAATGACAAAAAGAATGTTGGTAACAAATATAATAAATAGACGCGCATCCAATGCCAGAAAAGGTTCAGAAAGAATGTCAGAATATATGCCAAATAGATAAATAGAATGCCAGAGAGAATGTCAGAATATAAAATATATGCCAGAAAGTATGTCAGAATAGATGCCACATAGAATGCCAGAAAGAATGTCAAATAGAATGTCAGCCTATATGCCAGCTGCCAGAAAGAATGTCAGGCAACCAGTCGGACCAGTCGTTTCTTTTTTTATCTGATCTTTGAATCTCAGGGACGTTCGGGAGCGCCTTTCTCGTCCAGAAGAAGAGACTGGTCTTCGGGTTCCTAGTGCGCCAACACTGAGCCGTGCTCGGGTGCGTCTAGACGTTCTCATGATGCATTGGCGTGCTCAACGGTTCAAACTAGAACCAGAGTACTTTATCTATCTATCAAGTGACTCCTCGCCTCAAGGAGGCAGAGATTTCCTCATGACTCTCGAGGATTCCATATCCCGGCATCATGCATCCATGGTCGTGGACGGAAGTCCACAAGCTCTTGCCCGTTTGTCATTAGACTCTTGGTTTGGCTAAAAGTTGAAAAGTGTTTTGTTCTTAAAGCATATTATTGAAGCCTGTGTGGTCCTGAAATCCGGACACATCCCATCCCTTTAAACCCTAGGGCTTTATTCAAAAGATATCATATGACCGTCATTGAATTTTACGGGGAAACAGCCACCATCCCATCAATAATTAACCAACTCATCAACTTGAACGCCAGGAGAGCGCGCTGCGGACAGGAACCCTTCCGATCAGTATCGTTGGCACCGGGAATACCAATGTCGGTGCAAAATTTGAAGGACTACTTCAAAGTGCAACTTGTTATTTGAACCATATTTAACCATACTTTTTTTTGACCTCCAATTTTGTAATGATCAATCATCAATCATCATCAATGATCAATGATCGGTCATACCTACTCTGAGGTTGTTTGCGACAGCTTTGGAGATGCAGAAACACTGCAGAAATACTTTTCTGGCCTGGTGGGCTATTGCGCAGATTACGGGACGGAATGGAGCTTCACGTCTGCATCATGGCATATGATATGAGTTTATTTTTAAACTTTCTGGAAGGGACAAAGACAAAACCATAGCACATGTCTATTCAGCAGGAAGTGCAAAGCATGAGCAGCGTGAGAATTATGCACTCGAACCAGCATAAGAAGAATCAAAGATGGGTTAAGCCGGTTAAGAGCAATCCTGGAAAGTGTAATAACATGTAATAACCCCAATTTCAAGTACAAAGGAGCAATACCAAATTAGTGCCACAACAAATCTTATCTTGGGATCCCAGAGGCCAGAGGGGTCTGATTAACTTGGGGAGGGATTCATTTTTTAGTGTGGAAAAAACCCACCTAATTGAGTCAATTGAGTCTTCAAAATCTGGGGACAGTATGTTTAGTGTGCAGAATGATGAATCCTAACTTGACCATTCATTGCAAACTGTCAAACTTGAAAAATAGACCACCGACCAGACCACCTAGAAGTTTTCTCTCAAGTCTCATTTTTTTTGACATATTGTTTTTGCAGACTCCAAAAGAAGAGCAAACACAGTGTCATCCCTCTGTCCCTGAACCTGAACCTGAGGTACCTGAGGTTGACCTGAAAGATATTCGGCGTTGCAACGTGGAGGAATCCAATGGGTTGTTAAGCTGGGACCTTGAGAGCTCATCGGGATCACGGACACGACGGCAGCGGACAAATTCAAAACTGCAACTGCAGCTGAAAAATGATGATGGTGATGATTGTGACACCACGCCGCAGGAGATTACCCTGGGTAAATGGGGAGGATTAGAGAGTTGGCAGCTGTTGGCTGTTGGAGGATGTTGGGGGTATGCCTACTGAGAATGCAATCCTCCAAATCCACTTGATGCTTGACACTGTTTTTTGAAGATGAGAATTGGAATCAAAAAAACTCGAAACAATCCAAAGATTTCCAATGTTGTTTGGTATTCACCTCATAGATTCCAAACTTATGATTATTATTGAATGGTTTTAAGGCTCCAAGAATCTTTTAAGTATAATTACGGTACACATCCTGTCTCTTTTTTGTGGTGCGAACATTGCTTGGACCATTGTAATCCCAGTAACCCACATGTAATGTAAACCAAATAGGATACATTTAAGATATAGGCATATATTTATTTGAAAGCAACCCAGTCAACCCAGGTCATTTCCACTTCCATTCTAGCCATTCTAACTAACACCAAAGCAAAAGGCATCCCGGCATCCCTCCCTGAATTCCATGCCATGTCCCTTAGCCAGTGTCCAAATCAATTAGGGCACATGCCCAGTAAAAGGAACATGTTAAAACCAACTGGTTGATTTTGGTTCCCAGTGAATTCCCTTGCATGTGGTTCCAGTATGTGCGACATATATGTAGCCATCTGTGGCCCAAAGTGATCTAGGAAGGATCTCTCAAGCTAGACTACATTCGATTTGGTGTGATTCGAATGTCCTTCTCATCTGCGCCTGCCACATCAGCGGAGTCATCCCTAGCACCCCGATCCCGACGACAGCCTTGGTCTCCTCCATACAACCCCTACGTTTTTGACGGGCCGGGGCACCACAGGGACTGGATTGACTATTGTGTCTCCTGCGGAGTTCCTTACTACAGTGTGAGGCCAGATCGTCTCTACTACTTGAAGGCCATGATGCAGACAAAGGACCAACCAAGCTCGAAAAAGAGTTTCCAGCAGAATGAAAAAAGGGTTCCCACAAGTAGACCCTGTGAGTCAGTGAAATGAAACCGCCCGGCTGCATTGAGAGAAAAAAAAACATGACCGACCGAATGGGAGGGTACCAGGCACCCAAGCAACGCCAGGGAGCTACTTGTTTGTTGCATTTATCTCATCAGCATCATGTGGGCTATCAATTTTCAATCCATGTTCCGGATCAGGTTTTGAAATTGTTTCCCCATTTGGTTTCCCATTGTGACTTGACACTCGTTTCTGCATAAATATGTGGGGGCCATGAAACCTTTGGTTCCTTGGGGGAGGTTGGGAGAGTATTGACTTGACTGATTTCAAAAAGTCCCTGTCAACTAATGGCACATAGGTAGTTCAATCATGGACCATTACAATCACCACTAAACTTGGTAGACTTACCCCGTGTAACCATGACCTTGAAGTTTGGCAACAAAGATTGCAATGGATTGGATAACAAAGACTAAGACCACTATCCGTCGGGTGTAGTATAGTTGTAGGACTTGACCCTACCCTGTGACTGCATGCAGGATGCACCGCCGGCGGAAGAGAGACTGGAACCATCAGTGCTGATGAGTCTTAACCAAGTGCTTCAAATCCCAGGACCAAAGCACATGCTGGACAACGTTACCCAAAGTTTCTTGCAGCGGTTGCGCAACTTTAGCATGTTTTCGGACCCTGGCATGACATTGGTGGGTTTGAACATGTTGTTTTCGAGAAATCATAAATTATGTTTTTGTGCATTGGAATTGGCATCATGCCATATGAAAGGTTTGGCAATGTTAATGTTTGGCACATTTTTTCACAGGCCAAAAAAAAGGTTAACACGGTTACACTATTGATGATGGATGGATCTGGTTTTAACAGAACTGACCAATACCAATGGTTAAAAAAAACCTCTTCACTAGCTTGAGGATCAACTACGTTGCCTGGTCACACTGCTGCACACCTATGACTACAGATGCCGTCTGGTCGATTCCTGGAAGGGTTTTGACAGTTTTGGCTTTCAGTTGTTTTTCCCATGTCATGTCCCAGTCCCGGACCCATCTCCATAGTCTTAGAGTTTTCTTACTGGCATAGTTTAACCCCACACTGGTACTAAGAAAAGTAAAGTCAATGGATGTTCTGGATATATGGGTGTCAAAACATGTTAAGATTTTCTACTATTCTTTGGGTCCATATGATATGTGTCGAAACATTTCATTTCCTACGGCGTATTTATGAGTACGGCCAGTACGGCGGTGAAAACACTTGAAATGGTTTGGTCACTAGTCAACGACAGCCGTGGCAGTTTTTGTTTGGGACCCTCACAATGGCCTGACTCACCAGTCTCTAAGGAAACTTGCTTTTCTCATGGTGAAGATGTGAAGAGGTTCAAGCGCATGATGTCTTTCTGGGACAAAGGGTCTTTCATTATGTGGAGATGGTCAAGCATTACCAATGTGGTTTCTGGCCTACTTAGCCGGCGTGGTGCTTTACAGGTTGGCTGGGACCCCAACAAGTTCAGGGGAAAAAAAGAAGTAAATCACAACCAAGACCAGGACCAAGAAGGTGCTGCAGGCGAGGCTGCAGCAAAGGACAAAGATAGATTCAGGATTGACGAGAAGTTTTTAACCCAGGTGAGCAACGCTGTTCGAAGCCGGCTCTTTTGGAGCTACTGCTTGCTTATCGAAACTTTGGGTGGTCTCTTAGACAGCATCAGCAGTTGGAGCGAAGGATGTGAATGCCATGGAGAAATTTCAGTGACAACATCATCCTATTCCAAACGCCGAAGACTGATCTCAGCTGATCTACAAAAAAATGCCAACTTGCATGAACTGGATGCGCGTGAATCTACTTTGGAAGTGAAATGCTTGATGCGGGGACGACGATCATCCGAGCTTGCAGCTGGTATTTTTGAAGACTTTTTACAGGATTTGGTTGCACAAACCTATTCACACCTACCTGGAATTCTCTCAGCCTTGGAT
>BGPT01001732.1:74645-77145 GCA_003297045.1 Symbiodinium sp. clade C Y103 | reverse complement strand
TCTGGTGACGGTGAATGTGAAGGTGAAGAGAATGAAAACCAAGATGATGTTGAGGCTGGTGAGGTAGCACCTGATCAAGACCTCGATGATAATGACACAGACAACGGTGCGAAACACACCGGTGGTGACCATGATCCTTCCAAAGGCTCCCAGGACTCCGACTCTTCTTCTTCGTCGTCGTCGTCCAAAGCTTTACATGGTGGCGGAAGACACAATCAAAGTAGAAAAGAAGCCATAGCCAGTCTTTTAACTGTATATATTTTCAATTTTGGTTTTTAGTTTTGGCATATTTGCACATGAACTGGAGAAGTGTTCCGAAACTATTTTATTACATTACATACCAACCCTGAAATCAATAGTGATCTATTTCTGGATGTCTGACAGAATATCTGAGTCTGATGTCTGGATAATTTGATTTCATCACATCATCATCAACAACAACATCATCATTAAGATCATCAAGATCATCAGCAAGATCATCATCATCATCAAGATCATCATCAAGATCATCATCAAGATCATCATCAAGATCATCATGATTTTCATTAGCAGAATTCAGAAGCATCATTACCATCGGAAGCATCATCCTCTTCCTCCTCCTGCTCATCATCATCATCATCATCATCATCATCATCATCATCATCTTCATCTTCATCATCATCTTCATCATCATCATCATCATCCTCTTCCTCATCCTCATCCTCATCATCCTCATCATCATCATCATCATCACCACCATCATCCTCATCCTCATCATCATCAGCATCATCATCATCATCATCAGCAGCAGCAGCAGCACCATCATCAGCATCATCGACACCGTCATCATCACCTTCATCAACACCATGAAAGGATGATATGCTAGGATGGAAATCTTTTTGAATTTGCAAGCCTGCCACACACCTGACTTGATCTTCAGGTATTTTGCCCAGCATCGCTAAATACATGAGCCGCCGGGTGAACATTGATGAAGTTGCTGCTGAAGAACGTTTGAAACTTCAGAGCATCCGCAGTGCACTACTAAAGATAGCGGAGGTGAGACCAGCAAAGATCATTTGGGGTGAGACCGCCACTTGTTTTGAATATGATCAGCACTACAGTCAGTACAGTACATTTTCCTCTGGGGCACACACACACAGTGACTCAGCATGTTCCACATAGATAAAAAGGGTAGCTATAGCTATAAGGTCAAAGTGAATAAGATTGATGAAAGGATGAACAGATGTGATGAGACAAAAGGGGATGTCCGGCAGATGCAGAGCTAGATGGGATAGAGAGGACAGATAGGACAGGTAGGACAGATAGGATAGATAGGAAAGATAGGAAAGGAAAGACAGAAAAGATAGGAAAGATAGAAAAGATTGGATAGAGAGAATCGATAGGAAAGATAGGATAGAGAGAATAGAAAGGAAAGATAGGATAGATAGGAAAGATAGGATAGATAGGATGGATAGGACCATAGATAGATGGATAGATAGATAGATAGATAGATGAATGCTAGATAGATCATAGATAGATCGGGGGCCATGTTGAATCTTAACTGCGCCAAGAACGGCATGTGCATTTGAGTCTATATCACATCACCCCTCTTCCGCACATACAGTACAATTGAGGACATGCCGTACAAGTCCCACTACAATGCCGAGCGTGCCATTGCAAATTTGTACTGGGAGCAGTTGGTGGAGATGGTGGAACAGAGAAGGGCAAAAGATCTTGCGAAGGCAATGACATCCAAGAGCTCCAAAGAGGACAAGTGAACCAAAGACCGAGGACAGCCTGAAAGATTTCACCTTTGTTTGATGGGTGAAAAATACATTTTCTGAGCTGCTGCTTTTTGGGCGGTTGCATGTGTCCAATTTCAACTGCCCACTGGTCCCTTTTGTTCGATTGATAAGTGCGAAAAATAACATGTTAAAACCACACTGTCACAAAGGGGAATATGTAAAATGGAAACCAACAATCTACCACCTTTTTTTATTTGGAGGGGTCGGCGGTTGTTCATGTTGATGATTCATGATCTGACTGGGCAGTCAGGGGACGGCTGGTGCTGCTGGGGCAGAAAATGTAAAACGATGGACAACTTAACTTGCCAGTATCTGAGTTCATACATGTGATGTTACATTCCCTTGGAAGATATTCACATAAAATGAGCAACCGGGGTGATCAAAAACGATTCCTTGCTTCTGGATTCCAAAAATCTCATAATTCACAGTTTAACCACCTGTTTACCAACTTGACTGACCCGTGACCAATGACCAACTTCTGACCAACTTGACCAACTTCTGACCAACTTGACCAACTTGACCAACTTGACCAACTTCTGACCAACTTCTGACCAACTTCTGACCAACTTGACCAACTTGAACAACTTCTGACCAACTTGACCAACTTGACCAACTTCTGACCAACTTCTGACCAACTTGACCAACTTCTGACCAACTTGACCAACTTGACCAACTTCTGACCAACTTGACCAACTTCTGACCAACTTGACCAACTT
>BGPT01001732.1:0-74623 GCA_003297045.1 Symbiodinium sp. clade C Y103 | reverse complement strand
TGACCAACTTGACCAACTTCTGACCAACTTGACCAACTTCTGACCAACTTGACCAACTTCTGACCAACTTGACCAACTTCTGACCAACTTGACCCAGCCGACCAACTTCTGACCAACCCGACCAACCTAAGGGCCCAAGAAGTGGTTGAAGCCAAAAATAGACCACTCAGAAGTAGTTTTGCTGGTCAGAAAATGAAAATTGACCACGAAAACCACTTCTTAGTGGTCTATTTTTGGCTCCAACCACTTCTTGGCCCCTTAGGTTGGTCGGGTTGGTCAGGAGGAATTTCTGACCAACTTCTGACCAACTTCTGACCAACTTGACCAACTTCTGACCAACTTGACCAACTTCCCGGTTTTTTGACCAACTTGACCAACTTCACTGATTTCTGACCAACTTCACTGATTTTTGACGAATTTCACAAATTTCTGACCAACTTGACCAACTTACCAATTTTTTGACCAATTTGACCAACTTCGCTGATTTTTGACCAACTTCATTGATTTTTGACCAATTTCGCAAATATCTGACCAACTTGACCAACTTCCCAATTTTTTGACAAACTTGACCAACTTCACTGATTTCAGACCAACTTCACTGATTTTTGACCAAATTCCAAGAAACTTTACCAATTTGACTAAATTTACTGATGTCTGACCAATTTCACTAATTTCTGACCAACTTGACCAACTTGACCAACTTCTGACCAACTTGACCAACTTCTGACCAACTTGACCAACTTCTGACCAACTTGACCAACTTGACCAACTTCTGACCAACTTGACCAACTTCTGACCAACTTGACCAACTTTGACCAATTTGACCAACTTCTGGACAACTTGACTAGTTTCTGACATTTTGCAACCAACTTTAGTTTATTGCTGGAACTAGTGTGTTATTTCCCATGAGCTTGATTCATTTTATGTTGTTACCCTTGTTTTTATCTGTTGTGGATCTTTGGGGCATTTTCTTGATCAAACTCGCTGTGACTTACTATAGCTGTAGCCACCATTGCTTTAGCTTTGCTATCATGATGACGATGGACGTGGCCATTACCAAAAAAGAAGAACATCGCCAACGTCGTGAAAAGTTATTGGTAACTCTCCACATGATTGCCCATGAACGGCTTTGCTGTGTTTGTTGGAGCGGCGTGATAGCAAGCTTCCTTGACGAGATACTTGGCTGATAGTTACAGTATGTTAGTTGTAGTTCGTGGCTGAATCACTCAGTCTTTGGCTATTGAATGTCGTTGACAACAATCTAGTGCAGTTTAACAGGGATACCATAATACCATACATGTATACTTCAGTTTTGCAGACTGCAGGTAATATTTTCGAATTGTTTGAATTTGGAATTTGGAATCTAAACATATTTGACCCAACATTACCCGACCATATCAGTATCCAAAAATGTTTTCCCGTTTCCCGGGTGCCGGAGGAAATCCGCTGCAACCATGTCGATGATCGCCCGAGACTGTGAATGTGAAGAGCGCAGCATTGATGCCATCATGAAAGATGCAAAGGCATCCCCAGCTTTAGCAAAACCATAGAGCACTTGAGCAAACTTTGCGTACAATATGGTAATTAGAATGTGTGTAAATTTTGGGATGTTGGATCTGGTGTGATCTTATCCCATCTCTTTCTGAGATGGCCTGACCCATCTCCTTGATCGTGCAAGGGTGGCCTGGAGGAAAACAAACCAAGACTTACTTTGACCTGACCTGGTGACCATTGGCCGCCTCCACCTTTTGATTTCAGTTGAACTGAAACTTGCATTCTTTAGGTTTAAACCTGACACGCGACCCATGCAAGAATTGATTATGGATTATGAAATTATGTCACATGAAATGGAACATTTTCTGATCACTGAACACTGCTGCTTTTTTTTTTGTATCAAGACTTGTACTGTGGGTGAAGTGTCCTTTTTGGGGTCAGCAGACCCGGCGGAGCCGTTGAAACCAATCAGCCAATCATGGCGGAGATACCTAAGAGCGCTGAGGGACCCCTTTGCGATGCTTGTGCAGAGGCTGACATGTGCGCTTGTTGCGTTTGTGGTGCTGAGTTTAATGAAGCTCAACGATCTGGTACTCAATACAAAGATCATTGTAGTCAGTGCTCGCTCGACCTGCGGAACATCCGCAAAGCATGTGGTGACGACCCGGTGGAACAGGATGATGGTGACGACACAACCAATGGGACGGGTCCCATTACAATCAAGGCATGGATGGCACGCCTTCAGAAAACAAACTTGAAGGAATACCGAGAAGTCTTTTCGCGCTTCAAGAAACAAACATCTGGAGTGACCGGTCGGGGCAAAAAGAAGGCTGAGGTTTCGGGTGGCAGCATTCTTCAGTTCAAAGAAGCTGATGAACACCGACAGCGCACGAGGCAAAAGGCAAACTTTGAACCAATGACCATGTCCAGGTACTGCCAGTACTTCACTGGTGAGGACAGGAAATTGTCCAACATTTAATTAGTTGGGACATTGCACATCATAGTCATGAGAAATTACAGGGATAAACACAATGAATCCAAATGGTGTTCATTTATATAGAACTTATTCCCCAACCCTAACCCAATCTGCCTGGTGAGGGTCTCTAGATTTTAACAAAGGTCAAGTGAGAGGCCGTATCCTCTTCCTACTCCTCAGAACATATGTCAAATAGAACGTTAGAAAGAATGCCAGAACATATGTCAATTTTTTGTCAAATAAACAATGTCAGAATAATGTCAGATAGAAGGCCAGAAATCATGTCTGAATGTATGTCAAAATCAACATATGTCCGATAGAATGCCAAATAAACATGTCAGATAGAAATGTCAGAGTAGATTCCAGCAAGAATGAAAGAATGTCACATACAATGTCAATGTAAATATTTTGTTTGCCAATGTTAATTTCTAGATGCTATTTCATTATCAGAATACGGTGTCAGGGTGGGGATCACTCGAAGTAAGGTAATTCTGCATTGGGCAGGACATTGGAGCTTAGTTTTTTTTGGTTTCTTGGGGTTATATATTAGTTTGATTTGACCGCTGGATCGCTGCCCTGAAGGAAGTTACCCCTGAAGACAGGCTTACCGAATCAGAAGCGAAGTTGGCTTGGGTTCGAGATCGAACTTCCGGTGACTTTGACAAGGAGAGGGGGATTAAAGCTAAACATTGGGGGGTTCGTTGGGTCATCATTATCAATTCCATTTCATATGTGTGTGTGTTCAAATTCCCCAATGACAATGTTGATATACAAAGTGTTTTTGACACCGACTCCCATCAGGAGGAAATGAAATTCTTGAATCGAAAAACAGGTGAGTGGGAGACTCGAGAAGTTCTTTGGATCAGAAAGGATCTGTGCAGGAGCAAGGAGGACACGTCGTCCTGGTTTTTGTCGTTTTGTTAACGCTACAGTAAATATACCTTTGCTTTGTATGTACAATGTTTGTTGTCGTAAAGCATAGTACGCATCACTTATGTATTTTGTTTGCAAGTTGAATTAAACCAAAACAACGGGTTAGTTTTTTTTCCCATCTGTTGCCACTTTTCAGGAAATTGCCGACAAAGTGAAGTCCTCTATGGTGATTGAAACAACAAACGATGTCAACAAGAAGACTTTGGCTGCAGCAAAAGCTCGGCTTGGAGGTTTTTTGAAGTTTGATGGGGACGACAAGCTACTTGTTCAAGTTTCATGATCGTCTCCAGCTGGTTGATAAACGGATTTGATTGCCTGTTTTTATTTTACTGTCCCCCCTGAAAGTTCATTGTTCAGTTGTGGTTTTATGCAATGTCTATGGTATCTTTTCTTAATTCTGAAACGCTCAAATCATAAACACATGTTCAAGATTCAAGGTTCTTTGAAAAGTCGAAGATTGCCCTTGTGGAAGTGGACGATCACACAGACCTTGTCCCAAGTGGAAATGGAGCGAAAGGGAAGGCAAAAATCAAGAAGGAGATTGAGAACAAGAAGAAAAAGGAGGCAAAATGCGACATCCCGACTTTGAAGGTTCGTACCTCCTCCCGTTTGCTCCCCCACATGCGCTTTCTATCCACAGCCCTGAAAGATGCTCATGTCAAGTATGAAGACTTCAAGAAAACATTTGCTGCTGTCTATGACATCTTCGAGAAGATCTCGGCATCAGGCATTGCCCATGAGGAATCGGTTGAAATTCACAAGTTTGCTGACTCCGATCAAGTTGGCCTGATCAAGCTACTTGGACAATATTTACCATACTACATGTCATGTAAAAAAACAACATGTTTTTCAGCTTTTCAAATTCAAACATGACTAACTTTTTTATAGGCAAGGCAAGGTTTTGTTGTGCATCATAAGGTTGCTCTTCACTGTGGAGCGCCGTTTCCTCTTGGTACTGACCATCAGCTTGGGTTCCAAAGAAGAGTCTTTGTATGTGCAGCCGGAGTTTGACCAGGACGATTTCAAGGATGAAAAACTTCGTGACTTTAAGGCGGTGCTGGAGTCGGATACCTATCTCCACGAGAACGCACCAGGTGTGAAGCCCTACCAGCATTTCGCTGAGTTTGACAGCAAGATTGCGCAAATGACCACCAAAAGTGAAATCAATGAGGCTTGGGACAGTGTCGCTACAGCAGTGAAACACACCAAAGCAGTGATTGCTTCGTTCAGATTCTTTGCTGATTATGTGTTTTCCCATCAATTTATATCACCATCGGCATATGAAAGTAATACTATAGGTAGCTGATAGCTGCACTGATACTTGGGAGTCATCATTCAAGCTAACCCCAAATCCAAACACCGTTAAATGTATGTATACGATTTATGTTATATATACATATATATATATAATTATTTATATATATATATATATTTGTGATTACATATTACATATGTGTATATATAAACACGGAAACACGGTTGGCATGTCAGGTCAAGTAAAGTATGGTGTGTTTTCATTTGATAATTTGACTTTGACTAAGGAAAGTCGATGAAAGACATGGAGTCTACAAAGAGCTCACTCGACAAGGCCAGGCAAAAGTTCGAGGATCAGCGAGCGAAGCTCAACAAAGAAACTGGGTCTGGGAGACTGAATGGACGAACCAACCTGAACGCCTTGCAGCTATCAGAGACGGACTACCCGATCATCAGGGGCTACAAGTGCCTAATCATTCCAAACAAGATTTTTTTTTGTTTGGCACCATCACCATTTGTTTAGACTTCCATTTTGATGTTTTCACTTTTTTCAACAACTAGAATCAAATGAATCAGGATCTTCGTGGGCAAGCGGGAAATGCCCATCTACAAGAATACACCGACGGAAGAAGAAGCACACCAGGACTCAACTTAATCGGCTTCAAACAATACAGTGTTTAACCTTTTAATTTTAAAGGGTATGTTCAAGAATACTGAGTTTGACATGATGATCAAAAGTAAACATCCTGGCCCTGACAGATGCCATGCAATCATCCCTTTGTGCTTCGGAAAGGCAAGACCGTGATTTCCGCCCTTCAGAAGGATGATGATACCAAAGCTATGATTACCCAAATGCAAGACCTATTCCAGAAGAGGCTTGAAAGTGGACAAAGACAAAGGGAAACGACGCTTGGACTTGGACTTTTTTTGTTAAACAATGACATCTTTTTCAACCCACATGATCCCTATCGCAAGATCTACATAATCCTACAAAGCTTGCAACCTGGGGATACGGGATAAGGTTAGGCTAAATGTGTCACTCTTGAAACTTACCTGTTTCTTTGAACCCATTACACCTCAAACCCAGGGCAACATTGGTACCCAATGGAGATGATGAGGCGACCGCGTGTGAGAAGATCATCCAGAAACTCAAGACCTATCTTCCTGAGGGATGGGACTCCATTTTAGACCAACAGCAGTTGGCCAATGTTGCTGGTGAGGACCCGGCTTTGATCACAGCTTCCAAAGACGTGCTTTCAGCGGGATTTCATGGAGGGGTGAAAGGTACATCATTCCTCGGGTGCGAGAACAGTGGCATAGGCACGTGGCGGGTGCAATTGTCAGGTGGGCGGCTCATTGCCATGGCGAATGTGAATGAGTGTCTTCAGCATTTCAGGACAACCAACATCAGTGAAGCAAAGCAATGCCTGGCACAAATGGATCCCTCTACAATGCCTGATGCTCTTGCGCTGCCAAGCCTCTACTTTGTGTACTTGCGGACTGGTGATTGTCTACTGACACCATCCGGGACCTTGATCGTGGACAAAGTCGTTGGGGACCATTCGATTGCTTTGAGGCTGGGCAGTAATTATAATTATAGGCTTGAACCTTACTCCTGAACCTTTGACTTTGCCTCACTTCACATTCACCTGGTGTTGCATTTGTTTGTTGTCACAGGATCAACTTGCTCTTGCCTTCTGAAGAGGGGGCACGGGGCATCAAAACGATTGCAGCTCAGTCTTCTCAGGTGGGAAGATTTTAAAATTCTGGAAACTGTTTGTGTGTGCCACTTTCAGTGATGTTCTCTTTTTTGTTCATTTGAATCTGAATTTTCAAATTTACTTCAACCATGTTTGGACACTATCGACTATCGATGGTGCTGGAGACATGGACATCATGGACGGGACTCGACTCGACTGGACTTGTATCTTGTATCTTGGGTAACCTGATGGACTCCAGATGAAGCCCGTCGTCCGACTAGTCATGCACTTCCTGGCTCTGGGGGACGAAAATGATGACGAGGACAGACACACACACACAAATTGCCAGTTTCATTCATCACGTCTTTCTGTATCTTTGTGATTGGGATGTAACGGAAACTGGAACATCTCTTGGACGAGGACAATGATGAGATTGACAAAGCTCTGGAAGACCAAGACCAAGAGGACCAAGAGGATGCTCAGAAGATTCTGAAACCTTCTGGTGACACTGATGACAAGGCTGCCAATAGCGACAAGGTTGACAAGGCGTGGCTTGAGTCGCAACACTGAAACCAAGACATGCTGACATTTGTTTCAAGTCCACGTTGTTTGTTTTTTTTTTTCGGTGGTGACGGATGATCCTGATGATTGATGGTGATGGTGATGGTGATGATGATGAAGATGATGATGATAATGATGATGATGATACTTAGTGTTTCAACACGTTTCAACACATGACTATCTTTCAACATTTGACTATTCAAACCTCATCTTGTAAACTTGCATCAGCAGTGAGCAGTGTTGTAGACAAGGTGTAGTTGTAGATTATGTTGCTTGAACTTGGACTTGATATCAACACAACCAGGAGGAGGAGACCAAAGCCAAAGATGACAAAAAAGAAGACGATGCGGCTCCAAAGGTTGAAGCCCCGGCAGCATTGGCGGATGACAACAAGGACACTGAATTGAATCTGATTTAATTGTTTGCAAGTCGAAACTTAAGTCACACTAACCTCCAAAAATATGATGAAAGGGGTCAAGGGGTGATGAATTCAAACAATCTTACAGGTTTCAATTCCAGAGTGACACATCTAAACTAGGAAGTGACATTGATCTCTCTGACAGGACAATGACAGTGTGCCTACGGTTCCTGAGACACCACCAGCGGCTGCTACAGCTGCGGAGGAACCACAACCGAAGGACAAGGAACCGTTGAACGAGACTTTTCGACCCAGTCAGTCATTCAAGTTCATATTCAAAGATATGCTCAGGTATATTCTGAGTACAACTATGATCAACTTCGAATAATTTCGAATACCTTTTTTCTTCAATCATGGAAGTTGGAACTTACTGAATCTTTCGCCCAAAAAGTGGAGGTTGGAAAAGTTTAGGGCAGCTACCCCATCATTCGAGGTAAATGTGGGCATTGCCATCGCCACCACCCCACAAATATAGAAACTGGCTAATCAAGCTTTAGCAAGGTTTTACTTTCGAGCTGACTTTTGTGACCAGGACACCATGACTGAGAAGGACGAGACGGCAAAGACCCTTCATGATGACACTATTGCTGCACCATCAGTTGAGACATTGCCGGAGAAGGACACTGTTGCACTCACTGTTTGTCTATTTGATTTCAGTTTTGAGTTATGAGTCAAGTCAAGTGTTCAGTTCTTTAGTCATCCAAAATCCAAAGGTCAACCTGTGTGTGAAGGCTTGATCATTGATCATTGTGGTGGATACTATGTTTTGAGGAGGAGGAGGGCCCCAAGTCCACCGCACCAAGCGAAACTCCAGCTGCCGGGGATGCTGCGCATGTGGAGGCTGATTTAGATTGGTTGCCTAGGAGATGATATGATAGCATGATCATATAACATATTTTTATCTTAAAGTCGTAATACTGAGTAAGCAGCAGCAAGCAGCAAGTAAGCACATCACATCTGTTGCAACGGCAGGCAGCGGCAGAAGCCCCAGCCCATGAAGGGAATGATGAGGGGAACAATGATGAACAGGACCATGACGCTCAGAAGTCNATCACATCTGTTGCAACGGCAGGCAGCGGCAGAAGCCCCAGCCCATGAAGGGAATGATGAGGGGAACAATGATGAACAGGACCATGACGCTCAGAAGTCCAGTGTATCCTCTACTCACTCATTCAGTTTTATTGTAGTTCCTTCCTGTTTATTGCTGGTTCTGGATTTGTGATTTGATGTGCATGCTGTAGTCCATTTCAAATTGCATCACTGTACTGATTGTAGTCTACATCTTTGTGACCTATGCTTGGTGGTTAGGAGGAANTGGTTCTCTGGCTCATGGGAAGCTCTTTTTGGCCACGCATAGTAAGTTTTCTGCGCATACCAGGGAATCATCGCACTGCACGGGGTCATCGTACTCCGCGGGGGGGGGAATCATTCCCCAGGGGTTGATGGTTTGTGTTTTGGGAAAAATTGATTGGTTTTCAGTTTTCTTGGTTCAAATTGGGGAGCAGTCGAAGCTAGAGCCCATCAGCATATCTTATCCATCTCCTGACCCAGTAGTCCCATCAATGATGTCTTGGCCGTTGGTGCTGCAGTCCAATTACGTTGGTCCAAGAAGGTGCGTTTTAAATACCTTAGATGTCCATGAAAACAATTTTAAACAACCATTGGCAAGCTTAACATCTATAAATGAGATGTGATGTTGAACATTTGGTTAAAGAAAGGATCTTCGGGTAAAAAGACATGTGCAGACTGTGACCTCACGTGATGAAAGAAAAAGGAGCCATGGGCACACATCTGAAGGTAACTTTCACCTGAATGGGGTCTGGGCAATTTTCTGATCTTTCCCAGCTGTTTTGGCCTGGAATATGATCAGCCCTGGAGTATGGGTAAGATTCTACTAGAATCACTGTACTGATTGTAGTCTACATCTTTGTGACCTATGCTTGGTGGTTAGGAGGAATCATTGGAATCCAGCTCCAAGCGCCCAAAAATTGGAAGTCCTGAGAAGCCCGAGAAGAGGACATGACTCTCAACTCTTTGTTTTCATTTGATCTGATCCCTGAGGCCCTGAGGTCAGAGTCAGAGCTTTTTTTTAATAAACTTAAACCTTATTTAAAGTTTTGCAGTCTTACATTGGTCTTACATTCTCAAAACAAAACCGAACCAAATCTTGAACTTTTTTGAACATGCAGGAGCCTTCGTCGTGCAACTTCTGCAGCCGGAAGCGCAGCAAGCAAACCGTCTGCAGCAGATGGTGGTGATCCTGCAGAGTCCCCCAAGGTGAAGTCCCGAAGCGCAGCAAGCAAACCGCCCGCAGCAGATGATGGTGATGATGCAGAGTCCCCCAAAGTGAAGTCCCCGCCCAAAAAGAAGACGAAAAAGGAGAAGACAGGCAAGGAAAAAGCCAGCAAAGACAAAGATGCTTCCAAATCTATGTCCATCACAGCCTTCGCAAAGCCAGCCGCAGCCAAGAAGGCTAAGTGAAAGCTTGAGGAGGGCGTTGGTGTTGGATTCCTTCCTACTTACCCACACACGATTTTGACGTGACACTGAGAAACAACAAAAAAATATATCTAATTTTGGGGTGTCAAGTGATGTCAAGTGATGGCAGGAACAATGGAAACATTCCTCATTAACACCACTCTCTCAAGTCGAATTTAGGAACAGTAAACTGTCACAACATTCCCAAGACCAAGAAACTGTTTTTTAAAATTTGAAGTTTGTTTTGAGTACTCGGAAACTTGACCTCACTTGCTAAACTGCTTGGGGTTTCATGCCACACTCAAAGCAGTTAAAAAAACTGCAATGAGTGCGCAGATTGTTACGTAGGTATTACTCGTGTGGTGCCGTGTCAATCATGGCAGGGGTAGTGAGCATGCCACTGCGGCATTGTTGAGGGGCCTATGCCTAGACAGGCTTGGATGGTTGTATGTCTGATGTATAAGAAGGTTCTCATTTTTTCTGTGTGTTTTTACTTGTCAATTTTAAGGTAAGAAAAAACATCCCGACCGGTAACATCGGTAACATGTGTCCTGTACTGTGCTACAAGCCATCCGCCTGCCATTTCCGTGACCAGACTCCAGACTCAAGACTCACGAAAAGACTTAGCTGATCTTTGTATGCTGCTTTATCCGTTTGAGTCTGACATACATATATGAGTACTGCCATACAAGATTTCAAAGAGCTTCTCCAAGATTGCACGTAGAATGTGAACACATGCAACAGATTGCAACAGTAGATTTTTCATTGATTGAAATCGCCGCTGTCTCACTTTGCTCTACAATAGGACAAGCAACAGCTTGTTTTGGTGAAATTTGTGTTTTTGGAGTACATGTTATGATGATTCTGTCATTATTTGTGTATTCAAATTGTTATGATTACCTTTGTTGTTTTTTGAGTCAGGCTGTCAGGCTGTGCCTACAAATGGCACGCACTAAGGCAAGTGCTGTTGCTGCGAGTAGTAGTCGGGGCCGGGGCCGGGGTAGAGGTAGAGGAGATAAAAAGCCGAAGCCAACTCCGAAATCCAAAGCCGAACCACGAGGTCGAGGTCGAAATGCTAGGACTAGTGGCCGAGTCAAGAAAAGAAAAGTGACAGTGAAGAAGGCAAAAGAAGAACCAAACCCCTTTGACACTGACCCTCCACCAGGACAGCTGTCCATACGTCCTGGTTTAGTAGTTGGGAACCTTGCCGTCAGTTCCGCCAAACCCAAGCGGAAAGCCAAAGCCAATTCGAAAGTTTTGGCCCGTCCAGCAGCCAAGCGAGTCAAGCGACCGAAGAAAAAAGACGACGATGACAATGAAGACGAGCAAAGTGAGAAAATTAACGGCGATGACAATGACAATGAGTTGGGAGCTACAGCAGCTGATGCTAAGGCTACTCCATCAAGCTCATCCAGTTCAAGTTCAACAACCAATGATGATGAAGATGATCACAATGCTAAGGAGGATTCCGACCCAGATGACAACCCAGAGACAGACGACGGACCCGGACCAGGCTCAAGCTCAGGACCAGCCCCAGTGAAATGCACACTCAAAACCGGTGACTCAGACTCAGACGGTGACTTGGGCGGAGCAGACCACACGACAGCGGAATCTGGGGCAACAAAATCTTTGAAAGATGTGTTCCAGCACCACTTCCACACCATTGACCGCATCCACCAGTGCTTTGGGACAGAGATCTTACACAACATGTCCAAGAACGTGGGCAACCTTCGTGTGGCTTCTTTGTACTCTGGACTTGGGGGCGCCTTGCCAGATTGTTGGACAGTTTGTTGGACTTGACCCGTTTGACATGACAAACTGTATCTGACAAACTTTTGACTGCATTTTGTTGCACGACGACTGACTCAAGTAGATGTATCTTTAGATACTTCAGGCATCTTAGTATGATGGATGTTTATAGTTTATGGTCCCTCCTACTTCACTGTGACCCGGTTCAGGAGCAGAACTTTCCTGTGCATTGGTGCACAAGGCATTGGAGAAGGAGGTGAATGTTCCTACCCCACGACATCCAACACCAGTTTTGGCATGCGACGTCGAGCAGCATTGCCGACAAGTTTTGAAAAGTCACACGGTACACGGCTTGAGTTTACAGCAATGTGGTTACAATGTGGTTTCTGTTTTGTTGTTTCTAGTTCCAAAGTCAAAGTCCCAACTCCCATGTCCCATGTCTTGATTCTAGCTACTTACTTTGCTCCCAGGTGCCTCCTGACAGCATCATTTCCGATCTCAAAAAGTTTGTCTCTCCAGAGTGCATTTCAGCTATGGAGAAGGAATTGGCGGACGCAAAGGAAAAAACTATGGGTGCTTGGGGCAAGAACACCAATGATGATGGTGATGCGGGTGCCAATGAGGATGAGGGTGATGACATCATCCGTGATGATGATGACGACGAAGCAAAGACCGAGACCAAGGGCAAAAAGGACAAACAGAAAAAAAAAAGAAAGAACAAAAAAACAAAAAGCCAACTTTGAGTGACCTCAAAAATGTGGCAGTGAAATTGGTGCAGAAACTTCTTTCAGTCATCGAAAAGCATGGTGGTATCAAAGACGTTATCTATGATTCCGAAAACCGTAGGGTTGCTTGATCCTATTTGATCCTACTTGAAAGTTTTACATTATGTATATGTTGTTTTGATTTGTTTATGTACTTACATACCAGTAGACCTCTTAGAGTCCTAGAGTGTTAGAGCATCACCTTTTCAGAACCTTTAGACTCAGGTTTCCTTGAACGACCTCTTCAAGGACAAGGACATTGAGGGTGAGATCATCAGTTTGCTGATGGCCGGAAGTACATGCAAAGACTGGATACTCTTCTGAATCAAGCAATTTCTTGTGAGAGAAAAGCTTCACTGTATGTCACTTGCACCTATATCATTATTTGTTCTGCACTGTGGCCCTCGGCAGTCAACACACACATTGTGAAACATGTTTGTAATTTGTAAGATTTTGTTAGTCTGTAAGACTGTAAGGAGCAGCGTTGGAAAAATGAAAGGTTTTTTCGGAGAGCACACCATTGCTTTCGTTCTGATGGTGGCGATCGTTCGCAAATTGCAGCCGACAATATTTCTACACGAATGTACGCAGAACTTTCAGTTCACAATTTTTGAGGACCTACTTTCAGATTTGTGACTTGGGTGCCTATAATTAGCCATTGAAAGAATAACATACTTTTCTTTCCCTCCTGTTACTCTTGTTGATGGTCTTAGAATCTTAGATGAACATGTCAAAGTTTTAGTGATGTGATTTTTGTTGAGGTATCAGCTTCATCATCAATTTCTCCGACCATCAGAATTTGGCTGCCCATCCAGCAGAACCAGAAGTTATGCTGCGCTCATCAGGCATGACTACAAGTTGGCCTACAGTTTCGAGAGCCATTTTTTCCGTCTCAAACGGCTTGTCGCACCAGAAGTAGATTGTGGAATCTTTGCAATTGCAGAAGAAACGGAGGCGGGCACTCAGTTGTCACTTACTGACGATACTACTCATTCAAATTCAAGTTTTTTAACTGTGAATTGACAAAGCGACACATACACACGTACACTAGTTTGTCAAAGGAACAACTTGGAGTTTCATTTTTCACCTTTCCTCGCAGTTGGATGACCTACGAACCAGCATGGCAAATGCGGCACATCGAGGACGGGATGAACCATGGTCAAGCATGCTACCCGCAAGTGCATCGGTGAACTTACGAAATGTCACCTGTATATGTATAAGAATAGATGTTTTGTATATATTTTGATCTTGCTGATTTTGTTGCTGTTGTTGTTTTAGTTGTTTTGTTCTGGTTGTCTGGTTGTGATTTGGATTTGAGTTTTCCATTATGAACTTTTGCATCAGCATCAGCATCTAGTATTGGTTGAGGCCCATGCCCTGGGATTACTAAATCAGGGCGATCATGAAGTTGGAATCAACCTTGATCAAAATGTACTTGTGTGTCCCTACATTGGTGTGCACCTGCCATGCATCCTTGCATCAACGCACTACATGTGGCTGGCGAGACTTGACCGACCGCTGACACCCCTTGACCCTTGGCAGCAGCAGCATCATAAATTGAGAACAGTTAAAATGTTTGAGCCTTTCTTTCGAAAACAAGATTATTTTGACGGTTCCGGTTGGGTTTGGGTTGGGTCAGGTTGGAACCAGGTAGTTTGTTCGGTTGTTCAAGTTCAGTCAACCCAGGAGCTCTTGACATGTCAAGGAATTCCAGTCCACAATTCCACCTTGACTTTTGCGGGCTTTCAGAGTGATGATCCTCAAAATAGCAACAATAGGCAGGAACAGGAACTTTTGCAATTCAAAGATGTTGGTGCAGCAGCCATCCGCAAAATGGCTGGCAACACTTTTAATTTGTGTTGCTCCACCAGCTTTTTGGCATTTAGCTTGGCAATGTTGCAGCGAAAGTAGTTGCAAAGGAAACAGCACCCGGCGGCCGGCGTTCAGATCGGACTCAACAAGTCAACAAGAAAAACATCTATCAGGACAAAAATGCGCTTTGCAGCTTTGGTAGTGGACAATGGACAGGACAGGACAAGGTAATTTTTTCACCGGGCGGGTCTGGAGAGACTAGACTATGACAGCGACCAACTGCGAAGCAGATTGAGTTGAATAAAATAGATGCAGCTTTGGCGATGCCAATAAAGATACAACATATCACTGGAGACAACCAAAGAAGTATCACCAATTATCAATGTACAAAATACTTAAATACTTAGTGAGTCTTAGTGGGATATCACTGGAGACTATGACAACGAACCACCGAACCACCAACTGCGAAGCAGATTGAATTGAATAGATGCAGCTTTGGCGATGCCAACAAAATATCACTGGAGACTATGCAATTTTCACCAATTATCAGTGTACATACTCAGTGGGAACCCTGCTGTGTAGTAGCTTGAAATGGCTTCAGGTGCCATATTCAGTGTTTCAGAAATTAGCACCACAAGAAGTAGTTGAGACCATTTTTNTCAGTGGGAACCCTGCTGTGTAGTAGCTTGAAATGGCTTCAGGTGCCATATTCAGTGTTTCAGAAATTAGCACCACAAGAAGTAGTTGAGACCATTTTTCAACTGTTCTTTCATGTTTCACCCAGCATTTTTTGAAAAGGTAGTCACAACCACTTCTGGGCTCCTTAAAACCTACCCGCACGAAAATCAATANATTTTTCAACTGTTCTTTCATGTTTCACCCAGCATTTTTTGAAAAGGTAGTCACAACCACTTCTGGGCTCCTTAAAACCTACCCGCACGAAAATCAATACAGGTTGGCAGCTAACATTCGCCATGAATACACCCCACACATTTTTCTCAGGAATCGCCGACGGAGGGGTTGGCTGAATCCCCTTGACATGGCCTGGGGGTCTTGTTGATCTGGGGCAAGGCTTCAGGTAGTGTGGCCACTTTGCGGGCAATGAATCACGATTTTGAATGGTCTTAAAGTCATCAACGGATCAGCATTGGCCACTTGGAATCAAGATTTTAGATGAATTGGCCGTTTGCAATAGCATTCATTTCCAACATCGACAGCAGAAAATCTTGGAGCGACCCCTGCTGGATTGTAATCATCCTGTAGGGCCCTCATCTCCATTGAAGAATCAATCATACCAATTAAAATAGCCATTTGGAAGTACCCTTTGGTAAACTAACATAGCTATGGAAAACCACCATTTTCAATGGGAAAATCCACTATATAAATGGCCATTTTCAATAGCTATGTTAAATTACCAGAGGGTATACCCGATTTTCAGACACACCCAAAAGTATCCCAAATGTGTTGAGTTTCTATGAGTTTCCCAGTTTCCAATTGAATTGGGGATGATCCAGTGATCTACGATTTCATTGTTTTCTTTCCAGGCATAAACATCCATCATAAACATACGTTATTTTGGGGTAAACAGAAGGGGGGTTGGGGGTGAACTGGCCCATAGCCAAATATTGTATTGGTGGTTACATAGCTAATCTTCGCTGGTTAGTAAAATACCCTATCAACTACTATTAATCAATTGACCATCACTTTTTCAAAAATACAATCAAAGTGGTAAGCCCAATGATAAACTATCCCCAAAATCAGCATAAATGGGTGGTAACAATCCTCAAATGGTAGATCTATGGCATTCAGTGTCTCAAATGGCATTCAATGCGGGCCCCCCAGTTGGAAGTTGCTTTTATAATCCCCATGATAGTTGCAAGTATCATAAACCATAGTGAAATTGGAGTTATTTGCACCAACTCTGCTATCTAAATCCCCCCACATTCTACCCATCGCCACATAGAGCCAAAGACATCATCGCAGCTGCATGGCTAAGCAGCTGGAACGTAAAAAAAGGGGCTGTGTCCCACAGCTGCGGGGGTGTATAGCACATTCAGATTTTTAAAAGCCGATCCGATTGGCAATTTTCATGGAGATAAACGTGATAACTTTCTGAGAAATTCTGTGAACATGGTGAGAAACCATTACGGATGGTTTCCCAAAGAATTTTGGATGATCAACAGCCATCGCTCTGGGTGTTCTAGCGACGCCTGATCCTTAACTATCACCCATACTCGCATTAAAAGGACCTATCTTTCTACCTTTGTTTCTATCTATCTTTGTTTCTATCTTTCTATCTATCTATCTATCTATCTATCTATATATATATATATATTTGAATATGTTGATATATTGAGTCAACAGATTTAAACATTTAAAAACAATAGTACAATATAACATAATATAATATAATAAAAGATAATATTAGAAATGACAATATAATACAATATAATATAATATAATACAATATAATATGATATAATATAATATAATACAATAGAATGGAATATAATAGAATATAATATAATAAAAATATAATGTAATATGATATGATATGATATGATATAATTAATATTGTATTATATTATATATGTATATAATATACAGTCTACAGTACACATAAGACCGAAAGATACAATGTACCAACCACCAGACCACAAGGCAACACTTTCTTCTTTTCCGCAACACGATACGCCGCCGCTTGCGCGGTGGCCTGTTGCTGCTGAGGGTCCTGCTGAATGATTGCTGCATGAGCAGAACACCTGGGGGCATCCTGGGCAAATGTCAGTGTTGAAGGCCCCTTTTAAAATCCACTGAAGTAGATATTTATCCAGCAAAGATGAGGATTGATAGTTTGTAGAAGAATGTAGGAAAGTGTAGATATCCAAATGATTGATAGTGCTTTGTCAACCAAATCAAGTGTAGATATATCATATCGTTGTATATAACCATAAATAAATAACTTTAAGCATCTGAATCCAATATGCTTATTCCTTTGAGAAAAAGTCAGAAGCAAAACACCTTCGCAAACGAACACACCAAATCACAGTGGTTTCGCCCAGCAAAAAAAAGTGGTTTGATAAAAAAACCTGCTACGTCTAGCAACAAATGTGGGAACAATTTCTTCCCCGGTTCATGTAGTATGGTTACCTATCATCTACCCCCAAAGTCACAAAAAAATTGATTGGAATCTCGCGAGCCTCAATATACCCGAAGCATAATTTGCTTTACCTCAACAACAGTTTTTGACTTTGATTCGCGCTGTTTGGTGGATAGTTTGAGGGTCAAAGTCGATGGATCTGGCTGAATTCTGATGTTTCACCAAGCTGAACTATTACACAGGATATTTCAGGTGACTTGGGTTTGTCTGAAAATTTACGGGAAAACCCCTGAATCCACTGCATTTTAAATCATTCGATTCCCAATGAAACTTCTCAGTTGGATCCTTTTGGGATGTATATGCTCAGTCACAGCCATTTTGGAATGATTCCGCATACCTTGGTAAACCCAAATAATTGGACGTCTATGATTGGGTATAGCCCAACCGGATGATGAGGATAGAGAGGATTTTTTGCACATTAGTCATGGCCCTGTCATGGTAACATGGATAGATATAGAAAAGATTGGTATAGAATCTGTTCTTTCTTTCACACCTGGTTTCATCATGGATTCATATAAGCCATGACAAAATACCCCTATCCGATGAGAATACACTGCTTGGTTAGCAGATTCCTATTGCGGGTTCAAAGAATCCCCAATCAATTAGGTAGTGTGATCCCCGGTGTGAAGCTATCAACAGAGGTAGCCTCCGGTCATCAAACATGGCAATGGCAAATCCACCATTTACAGATTTTTCCCAGCTACAAACCTTCATTTATAGGGGATTTCCAGTTGCCACGTTTGATTACCGGAGGGTATCTTTAATGGCTCTTATGGATTCTATGTTAAAAACTCTTTCTTTCCAGGTGTTCCTTTCCACGACTCGCATGCCATGGCGGCTGCGTGTGCGCACACCTCTCGGTGCACCGCGTCTCTGTGCAGTGTGGGTGCCGTAGTGAATTCGTGGGAGGTGGACGACAGGACTGGAGAATGGGGATATGAAACAAAGCATGATCTGGGGGATATTGTAGGGTATGTATATATATATATATTAATATGTGTTTATATGTACATGTATATACATGTATATATATATATATTATCTTAGGACAACTAACTCTTTATAACAATATTTCAATGACTATATAATATGACTATATATGTAGGATCAATGGGATAACTAACGTTAACTAACGTTAACTAACCATATCCACTCCATGGCATTTGTTGAAACATTGGTCGAAACTCCAACTACTAGGAGGATCATAGGACTGGTTTGTAACCCCAGCTGTAATCCATCTATCCTTGGGATAACCTGCGAATTGGGAAGTTACCAACCAGGGTTCCCAATCAGTTGCGATGCGTGAGATGATCCTCCAATTATAGTCAAATAGTCAAATCTATAGTTTACTTGTGAATTTCCCTTCAACCCATGAATGTATTGATTGAAGGGAAGATTGATCGAAAACCATGTTGAGCATACCCCCAATTTTTTTAGCCTTTTCTAGACATATTCTCCTCATCCAGTTGTAGGAACTCAATGAGTGTTCGAAAATAGGGCATCTGGAAAAAAAACATAGTTGTGTTTACAAACCAACTTACTAGAAATATCTACGAATAAAATGATCCAGTTTTATCCATTGCCATTCTTGCTGTGTTTTTTTCAAATTATTCATGGTGTCATCGTTGAAGGAAAACCACAACGAAGCAACTGCGACTTGAGATTTTAAGCCGCACCGCGCGGGGGACCCACGGCTGGTTCCCATAGATGACTATTTGTGAATGGATATCATCTATGGATACCATCTGTGGTTCATCTATATAATCTATCTTTACAGTATATTGATTTATTAGTCACTATAGATGTTAACACTGGATCATCCTAATCGATATATTAGATAATACGCCCGTCTTGACATTGAGCTTCAAGAGTCGGTAGACAAGTCGGTCGTCCGTCTCCCATCTCTCTGTCTTTTGGCGACGACGGCTCCCGGGGAAGCGAATTCGGACAGCGCGTGCCGTGGTGAAGTGATCAGTTTGGATCATGGGCCACTTTCAATGGCCATTTCAGGGGACCGCAATTAGAGGTACCTACCATCTATAAGGCCTATGTTTTCGCGCTATGTAAGGGAATATCCCCACAACATATGGCTTATATCATATCCAACACTTGGGGCAGTTGAGGTTGACTTTTGCTTTGGAAACTATCTTTCGGAAACCTGAGCCGTAGTTTCTGAGTCGGACTATCCATCAAAAATCCTAGCACTTGTACTTTTAAATTTACCTATCTAGGACACCCCTACTGTAGGGGCAGCCCTCGCTGATTTCAGTTCAATAGCCAGGCCCAAGCCATCACCACAGACTAAGGCATTTGGCTGTCATGTTGGTCAAGAGACTCATCGCCTGCAAATAAACCTCAAGAAACAAACACATAGCCAAGACCTGGAAAGAGAATTGGAACATGATACTGAGTAATTCTGAAAATTCTGGCGATTTTCGGAAACTCTACCACCGAGATTTGTCAGCCGGGTGATTCGGAAAACTGATCAATTTGGGATGATGTTTTGGGTCCTCAATTATAAGAAACCCTCATGTACAGAATGTACAGATGTTCATAAGAGGGATTCTACCATCCACGTGATATCCGTGATATCTCATGATACCTGGGATGTCATTGGTTGCCATCACGCGGCTTGAAGCTTATGTTGAGCTTCTATGCGAAATCAGAGCGCACAGGTCGTTTCATCGTGATACTGTGGTTCTGACGTCAAACTGTGTATATATAATATATAATATATAATATAATATATATATATATATATTATATTATATATAATGTATAATATATATATATATACATATACATATTGGAGATGTCAATGCCCTGACATCAAACAGTGGATATATTCGAAGGTTGGACATATACAAATAGTATGCAAATACTGTGGTTTTGAACATCTAGGTGGTATCATATTGTTGAATACAGTATATATATATAATCACTTCCTCCAACATTAAATACACCTGAACGAAACTAAAACAAGGGTTCAGCAGTATTAGATAGTATTAGTATATATTAGTATACAATTTGGGGGTCTGATATGTGGATCCATATGGGGGTATGGGTATGTTGTAATGTATATCTACCATTTTTTGCTGGCAGTTCCTATCCTAAACCACCAATCAGTTGATCCAGCTTGGGGGTCTTGGACCGCTAGCCGTGGAACCTACCACCTCCAGCCTGTGAAGTAGAGGATATCCAACCCAGAACTTGATTTGCCTTTTTTCCCGTACCTAAACACATACACAGAACTGGGAGTGAGCGGTACGATATCTAAAGAACCTGCCGCTCTTCAGCATTTGAAAATGAGGCGAAAACAGTTGGAGATTGAAATTCCAAGAAAACCATGCCTGGCTTTGGCCATCACCTCTTCCTGAGTCTGAGTTCAAGGGAGTTTGCGGAGCAAACGAATCTCTTGTTTCGATAATAGCTCGGACTTTTCTCGAGCCAATGAATTTCCTCGGGAAACCTTGTGGCTTCTGATGGCCACGCTGGGATCAAGACTGAAAGGATTAATTTCATGACATTGTCTCTACTGCAACATCTCATATTAAGTAGAACCGTCTTAATGATACAGTCTCTAACTGGGTTGCACTGCTGTGACAGTACCATTTAATACAATTTACTAACTTTGAGGATAACTCACAGAAATAATCCTATCCGTGAATCAGGTGTAGGTAGTATAGATGGCTTCTGCTTGATGATTGGGTGTTTACTGTTTACCCAACCCTAACATCCACTTTGATGAGCTTGATCAACGACCCACATGCTAGGCTTTAGTATATGTTTGAAGTTTGAAGTGTGTGTATATAATATATAATATGCATGTATAGATAATGATATATACAGCAACGTAAATATATGTAAATATTCTATATATTAGAGTTACCCCTTTGCCAGAGACATTGCAGCCAGCCAGGGGGACCCGCATCAAAAAAATGGATGTCAGTCAGATCGTTGTTGTGGACGAGAAATACTTGCCAAGCAACATGAACCACGAAAATTGCCAAGGTTGATTTTAGAATATTTCAAGAACGGTCGTTCAGGTAAAGCAGATCCATCTATGATATTTTTTTTTTTGTGCGTCTTTTCCAGAGGAAAAAAACATATATATCCCTGGCCATTTGCCTTATTTTCCTGGTGGGCTCAACCAATTTCTTTGATAAACCCGGCAAAGTGCTTTTTTTCCATCCTTCCTGCAGTAGCCAGTTGGTGACAGGTAGACTTCGAAAGACACATGCCATGAAACCATACTTCCTCCCCCTATAAACAGACTACCCGCCAAGAAACCTGCTTTGGTATTGGATCAGTTCACCTTTTTGCGGGTTCATGGTGATGGGGATCGCAATGGTAGGATTCTCAACACCACCAACCTGCGGATTTTGACCCCACGAAACTTCAGACTTTGAATCCTCAAGCGTGACCTGCTGGCCGCACCAGCGCTTTACATGGATCGAGGCCATTTCATGGCCTACGAAGACGGAGTTGAACGCCTCAGATCCAAACTGGCCACACCCGGAACAAATGGCAGGGGTTGAAGTAGCAGAGCTTAAGCTTTGGTGAAGACAGCGTAGATCTTCAGATTTGGAGAAGTCGAAAAAAAAAACTTCATATGTCCCTAGACCCTGTGGACCTCACCGGCAGTAGCTTCGATTCCCTTGGCCCACATGACATCAACATCCCATAGTCCCATAGTTTTCTGTTCTTTTTGGCTGTTTGGCAATGAAACCAAATCCATATGCTCAACGGATTGACTTAAGACAACTGTGACAGAAAACTCTGGTTTTTAGTTTCCCAAATGTGTGAGTTTCCTGTTAATGTTCCCAATTCTTCTTTACCACCTGGGGGTGCAGTTCAAGTTATAATTGGATACAAATACCATAGATATGGGTCAAAAAGGGCCTATCTCCCAACTTCTAGGGTCCAACTTCCATGGATAGATCAATAAACCCAGTCTGGCTACCCGTATCCTTCTGAAAACTTCGTGCCACCAGTGTCCCTTTTTCTGGGTTTGCTCTTAAGAAGTCTGAAATCGTCACGCCCTTCTCCGGGAATGTTTCCCGCAGACCCTGGGTTTCCGTAAGGGACATGCCATAGAGTCAAAAAAAACATATGGGTATATGTCTGAACATGGGAACACCAAAAAAGAATTGTATAAAGTAAATTGGAGAAAATGCTGGAACATGATGATGGACCAGTGCCAGTCTGGGGTATCCATGTCGTTTGTTTCTCCATGGGCTCAGCCACTGAAAAAAGTCGTGTACACCGAGCGCATCGATGCATCAGCAATGCGTGGAATTCCCTGAACTAGATGGGTCCACTGGATGCCAATTTCCATCAAATACTTTAAGGTGTATAGCATTAATCTCTATACATATTATACATATTATATATATAGATAGATAGATAGATAGATACATAGATCTAATATCTGTGTAAGGTATATCTTGCCTGAAGTTCACAAGAAGACCCTGAATTTCTAGCTACATATAGCTCGGCGAAAACAGCTATCTTCCACGCCACAACGAAAGCGGCAGGGTCTATGTTAAAAATCTCGGGGATGGTAAGCGTGTACTTACTCATCGTTATTCATTCTATTAGGCCTATTCAATTTCTATAATATCCCCATTAGGATTTGTCAAATCAACATAAACTCTACCAGGAAAAATCACCCAGCCAAGCGGCAAGACGCGTCAAAAACTTAGTGCTTTTCATTCATCACCTCGGAATCGTGGAACTTAATGGGATGTTCAAGAGATTTCCATGAGATTTTGATGGAATCTTCATTGATGTTGATGAGATATTCATGAGATTTACGGCGATGGGAAATGGGATTCATCAACTGGAGGAACGGCTGATTGGGATTCATCACAACTGCCATGTAGACACCGAAGTCAGAGTAACTGAAGCAGAAAATTGTTCAACAACCTGAAAAAAAGGTGATTTGGACCATAGATTCTGTGAATTTGGGTTTATAGTTAACATTTTGATGATGGCACATGTTAACTATTATACTGATATATATAATTCAAGGTGATTCGGGTTAATCTTTGCTGACCTTTATTGACCATCATCTGTGGTGATGAAGTTACAAACCTTTATGGACCTTCTGTGATGTGCGCTGCCATACCCTTCTCGTGTATGCACCGGGGCCTGCATATCCGAATACGGTGATCGCATTGAATCACGTATGTATTCGGGTGACCACGTTCTATTGTTTTTTGTTGGTTCAGAACGAGAATCCCCATACATGAATGATTTATATCTCCATGAAATCCCCATTAAATCCCATTAAGTCCCATTGAATCCGGTTGTACCCATTATAGAAATTCAATTGTGTCAGTTTCCAGGTTTCAGGGCTCGCCCCAAACCGTGCCTAGGGCGCCAAGATACAGTGACTACGCTGAAGGGTTCCTGACGCAGAAAAAATCATGGCAACCCAGAGAGGATGCAAAAGTGGGATGATTGATAGAAGGAACCACGAGCTGAGAATATAACATCCTTGTCTATAATCACCATAATGTATTATATATATATATATTACATTATAGTAGGTGATCATAATCACAATAATGATATAACAATATAAAATAATATATATATATATATATATTATGGGTGATCATATCCCAACTTATGGTATTTCTATAACCATGGGAATTTAACCACCATAAGTTTGGATACAAAATCAGATCCCCGACATGACCTTGGGTGAACCATATCACCAAACAAACTGAAACTCTAACAGCAAGAGAGAATGTGAAGTTGCTAGGATATTCATTCAGGCATGGTAACCAGTGAAGAGTGTCTGGAATTTAACCTTTGAAATAAAACACACACATATGACATGGGTCTGTTATGTTTCGCGGACCAAGAAAGAAAATGGGGATTAAACAAGATTCACGCGGATAACCAGTAAATAGCTAGGTATGTACTGCTGGGGCTGTTCACCAAAAACGATCATTATAGACTATAGAAACTACATAGGTTAGTCAATGACATAACCAACCAAAAT
Source organism: Symbiodinium sp. clade C Y103 (assembly GCA_003297045.1). Taxonomy (NCBI): domain Eukaryota; class Dinophyceae; order Suessiales; family Symbiodiniaceae; genus Cladocopium; species Cladocopium sp. clade C. Next base: position 50,309 of record BGPT01001732.1, on the reverse strand, counting down.
TGACTGAAAGTAGCGAAAGAACCAATACAGGATGGGAACCGTGCGTAGATGACCTTTCAAGTCACTATAACCCTTTACAATTGGGATACACCAGGATTACAATTCGAAGGGAACTGGAAAGCAACAACCCAAAAGAGGTTTGTTATCCTTCAATTTGCTTAAGTCTAGTGGGCCATTAAAAAAATCCCTAATAGAATCCCTAATAGAATCCTATAGAATCCCTAAATGTTGGTGGATAACACTATAAAATCTATAAAACCATCCTATTTAAGTCATGTTTCCCAATAGAATCCCTAAATGGTGGTGGATTAACCACTGGGAAAGCTGAAAAATCATCTCAAGCGAATCTAGGTATTTGGATCATTGGCTTTGCCACATGTTCACCAGTTGTGAACCATTCGAGATCATTTGAGGCATGAAAAATTCCCTATCCCATGAAATACATTGAAATACTAGTAGGTGAATATGTATCCCTACCATGGGTTATCATTAATCCCCAACCATGAATCCCCAACAAACGAGGTCGTCCAAACTCCTGAAGTGACCAAGCAACAATTCGTGCAAATCCAAGGATTACACCCCTGAGCGACTAGGGCTTTGATAAGCCCTTACTGAAGCTTCCGGTATAGCAACCGCCCCATAAGAAAAAAAGAAACATGTGCCACCTGGATGGTAAGTATAGATGATGTGTTCCCGATAATTTCCAGATTTCCAACTTTTAGGCATCTTTTTGGTAATTGCTATACTCAAATATGGAAAATCCTCCAGTACTTCGATGATTTCGTGACGGTCGCGGGGAATGACTTTGGGGTCATCTGACCATACCCCCACACCGGGGCTTCCTCCACATCAGCATCTGCCTCGCCAAGGAATTTAAGGAAGATTGGGTGCGAAAAGCCATCAAAAAAAGGATATCTTAAGGATCCATGTCGTATAAGACTAATATATATATATATATATCAAGACACAGTATACATGTGTAAAATATGTTTTCAACCCAATAAGTCATGGGTAACTATAGTAAGAACCCAACAATAAACCTACCATTTGGGGATGCTTTATACAACCCATCTATGCCGATTTTGGGGATGCTTTATTGGCTTTACCACATTCATAGGAATATGTTGCGGATATACATCACCAACAACACGATATTTGGATCTTTCTGAAAATGTGGCTATGTCAATATGTTCCAAAAGAAGAGAAGAAACAGAAACAAACACTTTGTTTTGAGGTACCTTATTTTGAGACAAAGCTAGATCCACTGATCCACATACATAGATGATGTTCCCTGCTTTACCATACACCATGTCTTTTTTTGCATTGGCATATTGACCGGCACAGTTGGTTCATCTTCTAATTGGATATTAAAAAAATATAACTAATGTGTTCAGAAACACAACCACAATCTAGATCTCTGTGCCGATCTAATCCATCCTGTTTAAAATGATGTTCAGAACAAGGATGTTGATTTTCTTGATTCAAGAGTACACGGTTGTGACAGATTCATATGCAAGACCACAAAGTGGAATAGCAAAGGAATACCTTTCGAACCATTCTAAATATGTATAGAGGTACATACTTGTACATATATATACACTACCACTACCACTACCACTATCACTACCACTACCACTACCACTACCACTACCACTACCACTACCACTACCACTCCGACTGCTACTGCTACTGCTACTGCTACTCCTACTCCTACTACTACTACTACTACTACTACCACCACTACGACTACGACTACTCCTACTCCTACTACTACTACTACTACTACCACCACTACGACTACGACTACTACTACTACTACTACTACTGCTACCATATAATATATATATATATACATTATATATCTGTATGTACACATGCATCCTTGCTATATTCCACCTCTCTATCGTTTTGGGGTCCTCTGTAGAAATAATATCAAGCACACTTCGAAACTTCACCGGGAAAAACCATGGGACCCCTTGTGGATCTTCCCGTGGCCAATTGAGTTTTGCTGTGCATCGCCAATGGATGAATCACTTGGAGGATCACCCCCCCCCTCCAGGACCTAACATCTCATCTTTCCTACTTTGGCGATCTGAGATGACAACACATATCGTGGAACTTGTAGGATCTAACGAAGTTAGTAATTTGCAGGTCCAAGGATCAAATGGGACGATTCCAAGCCATTCTTTTTGGTAAAAAGGCATAAACCCATCAAGGTAGACGCACCTGAAAACCAGGGTTTTTCAGCACTTACGATTCGTGGAATGATTCTCCTGAAAATGGTCTGCTATATGGAAAGACCAACCAATTCCAACGGGTCTCGCCTGGTTGTGAATCTTTTGCCATGCAATCTGGGATAACCTCCAGCGGCTGGGGTTTCCGCACCACACTAACGGAGAAGAACTGCACAGTGTTACCCCCAACGGATGTAAACTTCTCATGCCAAATTCAATACCCTCAGGTACTCCCCATGTATATCAAATTATTTTGCGAATGATTTTGCCTTGCAACATGGAGAGGTGTTTCCATGGTACGATTGCCCTTAAACAACTGCCAATATCTTCAATCCCAACCTAGGACTTACCCTCTGGATATTTAATATAGCCATGGAAAATCCCCTATAAATGGAGGGTTTTATGGGGAAATCATCCAAAATTAGCCATTTTCCATGGCTATGTTAAATTACCCCAGGCCCCAGGGTAAATCTCTTTGTTTCTATGATTCTATTCAGTAAAGCATTTCCGGAAGACACAGCGTGGTTCCAGTTCCATGGGTCTGAACTGGCCACGAATCCATTGACTTATGTTGCTGTCGAAACAAAGTAATGTTGGCCACGATGCGACCGCAGTGCCCCAAGATTTTCCCATATTTTCCCTATTGAATGGCTATGAAATACTATGAATGTGGGGGTACACACACACACACACGTATTTTGCACATCAATTTGATTGTAGTGTATAGTATTTTTTGTCATGAGAATCAATTTCTATTCCAACTACAACATAACTTTATGTTACTCTCAGAGTATCATGAAGATTGAATAATTTGATTCTCACGCAAATTCATACAATTAGAGTTTGGTAACAAGAAAAACAATCTCGACTCTAAGGCAATTCCTCGTTGGATTCTCACAACACGAAAGAAACTTTCTGTACCCTCCTGTAGACATTATAGTTCGATGTGGAAAACCCACCATGGATCGTGCCTCTGTGTAGGTTCGTCCTCTGGGAAGTCATGCAATAGCACCTGGCGTTTTTTCAACGAAGGCGCTACCCGGACGGGGAAAAGATATGGCTATGAGTCAAAACCCTGGTACCTAGTGAACATCAAAATAGCTGCTGAATGGATGTTCATCCCATTAAAATAGCTACTAATAGGTTTTGACCCATCCCCATATGGATCTGGGTAAATGATCAGAATTCACCAAACCTGAATTGAGGCTAGTTTGGGATAGTTACCCCTACTAAGCATTATTCCAGTGAGGTCGCAGCGAGGTTTTCTAACTCATCCAACTGGATGCACCAAGCCTTGCCAAGCCAATAAGAAGGTCTTTGAGCTGTAAATTATGGGAAAAACCATGGAAGAAAATGGAGATCAATACCCCAGTTCATAGTTAAGGGTTGATCTTGGTTGATCTATAACAAATTAAAAATATAGAAAAGCAGAACACCGCGCCAAAGTACATGGCTATGTTTAGTTTGAACACAATTTGAAAAATGTGAATGTTGGAAACTGTCAATCTCATGGGTATATTCCAATATCCTATATATTGTAATCTATTGACATTCTACCATTGCGTTAAATACCTAAATTTTACCATATCCAATACTGTATCCGTTTGATCCATAGCATCATGTTTGTATGTATTTAATCCATAGAGTTGAACGGTAATTTCAGCAATCTATATACTATATGAAAAATACCCAAGCTGGCCATGGACGGCCATGGAGAATATCTGTTTGATTCCGTTTGAACCAATGTTTTTTGTTTCCATGTCATCATGGGTAGTTTCCACCGCCAGCAAATAGCCAGGAGAAGTGACGGGAATGACTCCTGGAAATCACTTTACAAGTTGGTCGAAAGCCTCCGGTAAACTGACATGGCTGTGGAAAATGGACAATTTATAGATATTTAATACTTTTAATATCATTAAATATTTGTGTAGATGACCTACCGGGTTCTTCAAAAACAACAGCCATCGACCAAAAAAGTCTCAACATGCACCGCCCTGTATCAACGTTGCTAGTCATCGCTTTTCAATGGCCGAAGCAAGAGCCAAGCACTGCTTTCCCACAACATTGAAATTGCGGGACCAGGGGTATCTAACTGTCCTCGCTAGAATTCAAGTTGGTTGGCTGTTTTTTGTTTGAAGAACCAGGTATTAAACATGATGATTTTCCAGTTCGCAAACTGTTCGATGACAAAAGAGTAGCCTTCACAACTATCATTATAGTTCGCTTGGCGCTTTGCCCACGTGAATCTTCACTGAAATAATACTGTCCAGTAGGATGTAATCCTCCTATCAGGAGAGTAAGGAGTTGGATGAAACGTACTGCGCACTTGCTTATTGCTTCAAACATCTTGGTTGCTCAGTTACTTTGCTCCCCTTCCCATTTTGGTCAGCTCTCCCTCTCTCTCTCTCTCTCTCTCTCTCGCTCTCTCTCTTCTCTCTCGCTCTCTCTCTCTTCTCTCTCTCTCTCTCTCTCTCTCTCTCTCTCTCTCTCCACTCTTGTGCTTTGTCTCAAAAAGGGGCGGACTCAATAGATACCTTGCAGAAGCAGCTGTTTTAGCATGATATGATTTGATATGATATGATACAGTATGGTATGATATGATATGAAATGATATGATATGATGTGCTGTGATGTGATGTGATATGGTAGTAATGTCTGAAACACTTTTAAACACAGGGTACCAATGGACCCACAACATTGAACATGTTTAGTATTTTGTCATCCATTTTTGCGGGAACATTATTTTGAGCTATACCCATATGGAGGGTTCCTGGATTATCAAAATGCAAAAAAACGAATAGCAAACAAAGGAACCACACGGAAGCCAAGTACGGAATATTGTCGAAGATAAATATAAACAATATGGTTTAGCAGGTTGGATTTCTTAATATTCCTTAATATGGAAGACAACTATCACATGTTTATCTACCATTCACGAGTGGGTTTGTGTGACAATTTCGTTCTAGAAAACCCAGAACTTCTAAAACCTCATGTTTCCCCTTGGACTTGCATTTCTGGATACCCCATTTCTGGACAGACAAGCTCATGCATGTGTCAATTCCCATTTGGTTGGTCAACATTCCCGTATCTGTCGGCTAACAAATCCCCATGCGCACAGTAAACAAATACTGAGCCAATCTCCAACTGTCAGTTTTAACTTCCTCTGGCTCATGGTCAATAAAAATAATATGAGTTTGTCTGAAAAATAGGGTATCCCAAATTTGATGCTTCATGATCATGTTCCATGAATTTATTAGGGGACTCTCCCATGAAACCCTCCATTTTATAGGGAAATGATGGGACATGGCAGAATTTCCCCATGGCACCTCAGCGAGGTGGTAAGCCTCTTGAAAGCGGGCGCCCTGGCCGTTGTTTGCGGCACAAAAAATGAGCACGGCACGTCATCTTCCCGGCGAAAATCCACCGAAATTCCCAATCCGAAATTGCATCGTTTATGCCAGAATTGAGGCGCGATGATCAGAATTTTGACAAAACGAGAATTCAAGCTGCGAAATGCTCGCACAGTGATGTTGACCCACACCCATCATCCCTCAAATAATGGTGGGGCATCACTGGGACTTTAAAAAATGGACCCGACTCACTATCCATCACTTTCCGATGAATCTTCATTTCATCGCAGCAGGGTTCCAACCTGCAAACCTCAAAATAATTTCACGAAGTATCGGAAGTTTGACTTGAAGAGAAGGAGCCAAGTCAGAATGACAACTTCAAATGCTGGTGGTTTTGCGGCCAAGATTTGGATGAAGCCTTAAGTTTGGAGACTTGGATACCCAAATAGACAAGCCGACAAACACTGCGGGGAGACCCTCTGGTAATCCAACATTCGGGGAAATAACCATGTTGAAGATGGTATTTGAATCATCTACAACTGGACAAACAGTTCCGTTGGCGATGTTTAAAAAATACCAGAGGCTACTCGACTTGGTACGAAAATTCAACATAGCCATGGAACTCTCTGGAACTATGTCGAACAAATGGGTACTTTGACTAGCAAATGGCTAATTTAACTATATCGTCCAGTTATTACCAATAGCCACTAGGAAGTAAGTTCCGGCCAGAATGGAACTGGTTGATAGGGATCAAAACTGCAAAATTACAAGTTCATCCGCAAATCATATAAACCCAACCAATACTAAAAACATGGAATCCAACCAGCCCAATGGCAACACATCACCCGCAAAACTGGGAATGTTGGATCCATGTTTTTGAAAGGATCTGGGGAAATGATAAATAGTGGATTTTCCCATTAAAAATGGTGATTTCCCATAGATATGTTAGTTTACCAGAGGGTAAATATTCAACTCAAACCTGCTTTCTCCCCAATTCAGTTCCCATCACCCAGGGCAACTAATTCCGCCTGAAAGACTTCCAAAGCCGCTTCATACCGCCTGGCGACCGGCGAGGACATGGTTATGCTTTCAGTGTCCATGGTGAGTCAATGTCTATGTGTGTCTCCCGTTTTTTTGGATACTATCCCTGTTAATGGTTTGATGTTTGATGACCATCCCCCAATGCAAGTGTTCCATGTTTTGACCATGGAACAAATGACTAATCATGTCTTCTTGACTACCGTGTATCAATTCAAACAATGATCATATAGCATATATTGTACAGTATATACTATGTTTGTGAGAACAAGACATGTGTATCGAATTAGATCAAATTAGACTAATACACGTACTTTGTTTGAAGAAGGCAATATAAACATGATTCTCCAATCGTCGAATCCGCATGTACTGTCTATCTCACATCAAAACAGTAAAACGAGCCACTCAAGATCGAATGGGCCTACTACAACGGGAAATCACCGCAAAAACGACCATATTGAAAGAATGTTGATGTCAAAACGCAGCACACTCCTGCAATCATGTGTTCCTACAATGTACCCACTGAACTGATTTCAGCACTGGTCAAAGACCCTTGGCGGAAATCAGATACCATCTGATTAGAAGTTAGTTTATACCCCCAATAGCTATAGTGCTATCCCCCATAAGCACTAGTTATTGGAGTTATAAACCGTTTTAAGTCATCCAAATAGACATCCCACTTATATCCTCATTATGTCCTCATTATACACAAGTATATCCCCATCATACTACTATTTTGATTTGTAAAATCCCCAAATTTGTTGGACAGTTCATCCAAACATGTAGAATTATATTATATACCACATCTGGAAGTTTCCTAAGTCACAGGGGTGCCCCCAAATCATCCAAGTCATTAGACAATTTGTGTATTGACACCTGTGGTTTAGGGAACTCCCATTTTAAGATACCTCCATTATATATATATAACACCAAAGGGCCCGTGGGGTCCCCAGAAACGTTTAGACAGCGCGCCTTGCCAGGTCCATAAGTTTGTCCACATCGGGAGTCACTACGGACGCGGCCTAGCAGGGAAACGGCTTGAAAAAGGCGCCAGAGTCATCGGTTCAACGTTCGATATTTTGGTAAAATAACCATAGTATTTACCATAGTGATGGTCAATATTGGTATAAATACCATAGTTATTGAATGTTATTGATAGGGAAAAAATAATAAGAGCGCTTTAATGGATGGTTTATAGTTTATAGGGTCATAACATGTTCAGTATCCGTAGTTAGATAGCTTTTTTGGTATCCAATTGGTTAATAAAATGGTCAAGGTCTTTGATCAATGTTTGATCTAAATATGATGTGGTACAATGGCAACTCTGGGTGAAATGGTTGTATGTTTTGGATCGATGTGACATTTTTGTACAATGGATATTAGGATTTAGGACTTAGGATTTCAATGACATGATAATTGTGGTTTATAGGCCTGCTAGCCACACAATGGCTGGTTCATGGGGATTCCCATAGTGGATTATGATCGCTATACCTTGGGAATCCTCGTGATATAATTATTGGGTAGTATAATCTGCTACATTCATTCACAAGCTGATTTGTTTTGAAGCTGCTCATCTACACTATTAGGTGAACCGTCAACAATTCAAAAAGACTGACAATTATCATCAATTATCCAAATGATTCCAGATGTGGCGAATGGAATCGCAGCCTGAAGGTTTTACCCTCCAGTAAACGTTCACATAGCTATGGAAAATCACCATTTTTCATGGGAAAATCCACTATTTCTATGGCAATTTTCAATAGCTATGTGGTCTGTCTCTACATCGTCCCTTTTCGACTCTCGGTCTCCTTGTTGACCGATCGTGAGGTGCTTCGAGGTAAAGGAGATGTCGGATGACCTCGGGCGCGGCGCAGGAATCCGGTGACTGGATAGAAACATCTCTCTCTCTCTCTCTCTCTCTCTTTATGCATACTTATCTAAATATATGAATGTAATTGAATGTAGTTATATCATATGTATCTGATATGTGTATACAGTAAGTATATATATATATATTATGAATTATTATGATATATGTTCTCAAGTAATAATATTGTATAATTACAGTGTAACATGTATGATTGTACATGTGCACATCTACTTCATCAGCAGGATATCAGCAGGATGAGCCAGTCTTCAACGACAATCGGTGCATAAAACGGTGGCTTTGTCGAAATGAACAGCTTTAGAACAACCAAGCACAGAATGGATATATGTATCTGCACTGGCAACTATGGGAGATAATTATCATATAATGGGAACATAGTGGTAGTATTGGGAATAGAATGGGAGACTGATCCATAAAAGAGGATAAAATGGGGATAAGTGGAACTGAACTCCGAAGTAAGAGAGCCTTGTAGACGGATACTGTAGGGGTCTAGTGATTGATCCAGGGTTATTTAGTCACTATTTCAGTACAAGTTTACTTTTCTTTCAATCTCGGGGTTATACATTGAAAAAACACATAGAAAAAACAAACACACAAAAAAAGTTGCAACAAACTGCCGCCAACGTAAGACGGGGCTGTACAGCAACGATAGAAGTTCTCCAGAGAAACAACAAAGGAAACCGCAGACCAAACTGTGTGTCAGTCTTCCGAACGAAACAAAACTCATCAAATAAGCGCTGCTTCCTAATTTTGAACATGATTTTTTTTTGAAGTTGCCACTTCTCCACACTTATCCAAAGCTTCTCCCGGCTCAACTGTGCCTGCCAGGCTCCTATCATCTCCTATCCATGGCAAATCTTATATGCCCTGCATTTGTGTGAAAGCTAGTTGATAGATACCCTCATTTACATCCATTTACAGCCAAGGATTAAAGGAATCCCTCCAACAAACGAAACCCTTGTGGCATGTATTCCATCTATGTGGGACCATGCGGAGTGTTTTTGATGTAGGTGCTACTCGCTACTCTCAAGCCAAATAACTACAGATATGGAAAATCCACTGTGAATAATCCATTATATATATATATATATATCACTATATACCATGGCTATCAATAATACCAAAATGGTCAAATGACTTGGATGATTTGGGGGGGTACCCCCATTTTAGGAAACCTTCATATAAACATATTCCATTCAACCCCAGTTGTAAGTTGCTTTATAATCCCATTGACTATATAGATATATGATATACATATCATATAATTATACGCCATAAACTATAGTTCTTAGAAAGATTTGCACCAACTTAGCTATCAAACAGGGGCACCACATTGTAGAGGCCTGGAAAATCTACCGTGAAATGTCCGAGGAAAGCTTCACCGAGTCACTAGGAGCCGATTGCCGATGCTTCGCTGAGCGATCCTTTTTCTGTTCGAAGTCCTGTCCGATGGTGCAGTGGGGTCCTCTTTTCTTGCAGATCTCATGGGATTTTAGTAGGATTTTCGTGGGATTTTAGTGGGAATCAATGGGTTTTAATGGGATTATAATGGGAGTTATAAAAGGGATTACAATCGTCATTTATTGCGATATAAAGGGATTATGTAGGATTATCATGACCAATATCTAAACAATTCGATCCCCTGTTCAGCCCTTTTCAACACCTCATGGTTGGCCGTCCCAACTATGTCGAATTCTGCTACTAATACACGGTTTCTGGGGGATGTTTGACATATTTTGATATCATGGGGAAGGGATTACAATATGTCAATACAGAATTGTATTGGGATTCCATGTTGATGACACCAATCCATGATGTGTTCAAACATCTACACACACAAATTCCAGTGCAGTTCGGGGATTGAATGGGGCATGGTAAAAGCAAACACAAGTTGAGAACCCCAAAGCATCCCAAAGCAATCTTATGTGGACATACTACACTTCCCCAAAATATTAAACACCCCCAAGAAACCATGGTTTCATAGAAACACACACACACAAACACACATTTGGGACCATTCAGGGTGTTTTTCATATTACGCCGATGGGAGTGTTAAAGTACCCACCAAAGACTAACCCAGCAATCGGATGCAATGGGAACATCCAAAAAATGAACATGAACCGCTTCAGATCCAAAAGAATGCTCCAGAGGTTGTGGGCATTTACCTCAGTCAAATCCTTGATTCTGTAGGGTCAAAGCCACCAAACCAATGTTGCTTGTACTAAAACCTTGGGAACTTCAATCCCTATCAATCTGCAAACTCCAATCCCTGTCCCTGTCGATCAGGAAACACCGGTCCCTGTGAATCAGTAAACTGCAATCCGAGCTTCAATCCCATCAATGTGAAAACTTCAGTCCCAATGAATCCCGTGGAGTAGATTTATCAGATTGAATCCATAAATCCATAAAAATCCCATTGCTTCAAATTCATATCTTGTCAAACAGCTTCAGAGGGCTGATGCCAACAATTCGGGAGAGCCGAATCTCAAAATGCCCCACTGCATTCACTTAACTTGAGGAGGATGAAGACACCAATAGTAGGGGAGAAAGGATTACACTGGATCAAAGATAGCAATGGCAAATCCTCCACAAATGGAGATGTAAACATGGGAAAATCATCTATGTTTGTAGATTTTCCAAACCCATGGTTGATTGCTGGAAGGTCAATGCCATATTATGCCATTAGATTCAACTATAAATCCATGTAAATCCTATCAAAATGTCATGAAATCACCATTCTTGCGATCTCCTGAAAGGCAACCACAGAACACCCACGGAACGAATGCAGAACCGCTCCCGAGATGCTCCGATTGATGGGAAACTGATAGGCTGAAGCCATGAGTTCTTGCTGCAAGGTCACGAAGGCCTGGAGATTGGTTTCGTGGTGATCCAAAACCATGGCTTTTAACCGGATCAATCTGAGGTTTAGTTCGGAATATTGGAAAGGTGGAGATAGTTGGGAAAATGTTGAGAAAATCGGTGGTTTGCGTTTCCTGCTGTCTGCCTGATAGGGCAGCGGGCAGGTTTGCTGCTGGGTTTCTGATACTTCCATGTGTAACAGCAGCATGGAGCTGGCAGTTCGCATTCCACCGGAGCTTCTTCTGGCCCTTGACTACAACTTCGTTTCCAGTGCCCTCATTGTGGCACCGGCTCAACGGGTCTCTTCTCCTTGGCTCCAAACTCCTTGTGCCTTCGATGACTCGATGACAATGGATGCCTTTCGCCCACTGATGGCTCACTTTCTGGTGCAAGGAAAAAACCATGGTGTTTTGACCAATCTAAAGGTGGACCGGCTTCCCTTCCCAATGAAATTTGGATACTGATACGTTGTTAGAGTAAGGTGATGCAACCCAAAAAAATCTAAGGAATTGTAATTTGATGAAAAAAATGCATGTTTGTTTCCATTTGTTGTTTTCTTGTGCTAAAACATTGTCAACAGATTCAACTTGGTTTGCAGTGAGACGCTGATGAAGTGGACCAGACAATCTCTCGCTCTCTGTACTGACTTTAAGCTTGTAGGGCAAGGGAAGCTGTACCAAGTTCCCTGTACACACTCCATCAAATCAGCATCGCGGGATATACGCTACGCAAAAACAAATACGGCGAACGACCAAAACCGGTCCGCGACGGTTTCTATTTTTCGATGGACCTCGGGACGGAAATTAACCATATGGCTACCATCAAACAGTCTCTTTGAGCTTGAGTGGATTCCCCTTGTTTTTCAGAACCTGCAACCGAAACAGGTCGCACAAATCAGTAAATACAACTTATATATTCCATGATATTCCATCATATAGTACTGATATATCCCCATTTTTTTGGTTCAATCATATCAAATCCCTGGTGTTCCCAGCGGCAGAGCTCATGAATGATCCCATTGATCCGGGAGGGAAATATGCACCACCAGGCTATGGCCTCTTTGGGGCCCTTGAGGAGAGTACTCCAATCCAAAATGGGCCAGTTGAATCCCTAGATACTACAGTAGCCTCTGGTAGATCAACATGGAGATAGAAATCCATGAAAACCGGGAAAAACATCTACATTTCATGGTGGATATATAGTTTTTTGGTGTTCAATATCTGGAGGTTCACTCACTATGCCAGACCTCACCTGCAGGGCGCCTAAGAACGACCCTCCGGTGTCATGATGGATTGTTGGACAATCCCATATTCATAATTTTCCCAGCTATAAACATCCATGTAGTTGGGAAATCAAATAGAACGTGATAAACCCAATGCCTTAAATGTCATAAACCTGCCAATTTTGGAGGGCTTATAGTACCTATAAAAAATGGTGATATTGGGGATACAGTAGTGAATTTCTTGGAACTACCACATTAGATAATTTTCCCAGCTATAAAGATCTATAAAGCTGCAGTTCCAGGGGATGTTCCAGCTAGCCATGTTTGACGACAGTGGAGGGTGTTCACATGTCTTCACATTGTGGAAACTTCATAGGTTACATAGTTATCCATGGAATTTATAGCGACTCTCAATGATGGGACCTTCATTCCCCTTTTTCTTCCCATACCATTGGGGTTTCCTATGGGAGTTGTATGGGAATGAGGCTTCGCACCATTGGGGGCCCCTACAAATTCCAGTATATTCGGATTTCCCCCCACAGGTTCATCACTCAAATTCGTAGGAAAAAACTGCTCGGCCATCGCTTCTAAGCGTGGTTTTGACAGATAGGTCATAGCTTCGTTAGGCTTAGTTACAGTCTAAAGTTTTCAGCTATAAGCAAAAACACTAGCAGTGACTTCTTCAAGGTTATAACCAAGGTCACTTTACCCACTTTACCCACAAACACCAAGCAGTTCCTTTCATCCTTCGATGATCCTCCACGCACAAAACCGCCTCGTCGCAACTCTGGCCCACGACTTTCAAGGTGATATCTGCAGCAATCACTCCCTGGCCAGAGTGGATGCCGCAAAAGAAATTGGACCGATGTCCATCATTCTTGGATTGACTACTGGCTCCTTAATTAAGATTACTTAATGAGTTTTTTAATGGGATGTAGTGGGATTTCATGGGATTATAATCATGGAAATCAGCCCATTTATAGCAATGGATGTCCGGGTTGGGTGCCTATCTGACAGGCAACTGGAAGATTGGTGTTGGATAAGCAACAAGAACTATCATGTTTGTGTCAAATCCCGATAATATCCATACTCTTCGGTGATAGTGATGCTGGAAAAAGGTCTGGGTTGGATTTTGAGCCTAATAAATTCTGTAGTCATACTTATATTATCTTATATTCCTTCTGTCTCGTGGATTTCTCATTTCTGGCATGTCCATACAGTTTGTTGCAACCCGGAGACTCCCAGCCCCTCATGTGCATCCCAGGAATCGGTGTTCAGTGGCTGATAACCAAAATAGAACTGGGCATGAAATCCATGGTTGAACTCACCATGCTCGAAACGACATACAGTTTCTGGCTCCGGCAAGTAAGCAATGCTTGGTGGTTGAGACACATGTTTGATTACCAGCGGTAAGCAACCAAAATCAACCAACTTGTGGGATTTGATATCCCCAATATGACCATAATTGAGTTGTATATGGTGGTATAAACCATCCCCAAATGGAAGGCTCAACATTGATTGGGTTTCCCCCATCAGCAATATTATAACAAATTATAACCTAGCTATAATTATGTATATATATATATACTGCACTGTATACTGTATACTGTATACTGTATACTGTATACTGTATACTGTATACTGTATACTGTATACTGTATACTGTATACTGTATACTGTATACTGTATACATACTAGAAAAAAAATATATCACACGTATCGAGGGTATAACCCAGTTCTACATCAGACATGGCTTGTTCACCAATGGATTCATCATCCCCCCGAGGAGCACCTGAAAGCAAGAGTAGTCTCCACAATACGCCACTGGCGCTGTCTTGGTAAGACCGATTGTGGTACCATCCAGGTATACGTATAGCCCTGACCACCTGCCGAAACACCATGGGATTGGTGAGTTACTGCGGGATTGGGTAGGAAGAATTGAGATCACTCTTGATTTTGGTGTCTCGCTACCTAGCTCAGTTCGAGTTTGTGGCTGAACTATGCTGTAGATCTATAGTGAGATGGGTTTTTCAACCAGACATCACTGCTGAATCCCCACCTGGGCACCATGGTCTGCCCACCGGGGAAACTAGCAGTCAGGTAAACATCAACTCAAGTGACATGGAAATTGTATACGCATAAGATAGTACGAGATAGTACAAGGGTAATAACCAACCTCAAATTGGATTTCAAACCGACAATGCGGCTCATGTGTTGAGCCACCCATCTGAAAAAATGTGCTTGTCGCTTGTCAATTAATTTCATCCATGGACTTTAGCCCAAACATGGATGGAAACGTGATAGATACAGATACGGATGATGGAAACCACCAGCGCCAATGAAAATACCATCCATGGATCATCCATGCGGAGGCTTTGAACTCAGATTGAACCTGAAGAAATCTCTGTTTTGTGTGTCCGCCTGAAATATCCTCTTCACATCTCATGTGTGCCGTTGCCGTTCCACATCGAGTCCGAGGAACAAGCGTTTCAGTGGACCACCGGTCTCTGCCATCTTGCTTTGCAAGGTATACCATGGCCGTTTCAATGGAAACTTCTCGTTGCACTCTGGGTCCTTATTGGCTCGACTTTTCCGAGGATCTTCATTGGCTTTAGGACTTTTGGGATGTTGATTCAGCTTTTATTCAGCTTCTTTTTGTAAACCCATCTATATACAGTAATCCCAGAAAAAGGAAAAACAAAAACTCAGTCCTTGGCTACTGTCGTTTCACTTTCACTGCTTGAAACCAAATGAAACTATCTGAAGTGTATATGTTGCGAGGTCCTCTCCCATCATAAACCGGATATATCCGGATACATGATAGATGCAACTGGGACAACCGAAAAATAATTGTAAAAAACAAAAAACCTGAGCAGGGGCAAAATGTCTGAGACATTTCGGTCAAAGTCGACAGGCAGGACTTTCCACGACTTTCCATTTGTTTCTGTTTTCACCCAAGGGTAGCTATATTGATTTCTTGGGGAGAGTGGGCCCTCAATCTATGTGGGAACCCTTCGTCTTCCGAGTCGTTAGCATTGTCTTCCCTCTCTTGATAACTTTTCTTGGAACCAGCAACTAACACCAGCAAAGGCTCAAACTCTGACACTTCATTTTTTTTCCAAAGGTTCTGCCAGGTTCTTTCTCACTTATAGGCTAGGTAAATGGGCAAATCTCCATTCCCCTGAAAATGATCATTATCACCACCAAAATTGCATCGTTTCGTCTGCAAAAATATGGCCTGTTTCAATATCTGTGGTCCTGCACATGAATGACAGGATCCAACTAGAAGCAAACACCCTGAATTCAGGATGATCCTCCAGGTCAACAAATCTCGATGAAAATCCCATCGATTTTTCATGGATGATCATCACTTTTCCCAAGAAATGCCATGTTTAGTGGGGGGTGAATATCTATGTATATATATATATATACATATGTATATATATATATATGTGTATATATATATGTGTATATATATATGTATATATCCATAATGTATCTATTTTTTGGGGACGCAAACACCCCATCAAAATGGAAAACCCCAATGTGGTAATGGAATTCAATGGATTTTTTTGAAGCGATAATCTTTTGAATTTTCAAGAAAAAGAGCTGCATCCAAAGGTCTTTCTTCGCCACTCCGAGCTCTAAGAAGGTGTCTTCAGCAGTGCTGCTATGCAGCGGACAATCAAACCACTTCGCCTCCGGATCTCCGGACGATTTTGTGCGGGGGATGTCGCTTAGGATAATTAAACTAATCATTTTGTGGGGATATGATAACCACATACAACGAATATTCTGGTCTGGTTGATATGTGATGTATATATATATATATACATATATATACACATATATATATATATTATGTATAATATGATATAATATGCATTGTATAACCAATGTAGTCACCAATATAGTGGATATATCAAAAAAAGAACATATAATATGTATACACATAACCAACAATCTGATATGGGTGGATTCTTTCAAGTGAGCTATCTTGAAACAGCTTCTTTCAGGTGCCCAAGGGAACCTTCTCCATCAACATGAAGTAGCCCAAATAAAGGGTCCCACTCCAAAACAAACATAGACTTCCAGAGGTTTTCCCAAAAGAATATAGATTACTCATTGGAGAATCGGAAAACATGGATTGACTCGGCAAACCCAACAGGTGATCAACGCTTCAGGTACAGCTACCACTGATGGGTCTTGCATGGTCATGCTGGTTGTTGATCCCCAGTGAAAGGTTTCAATACTGCGATGGAAAATCCAGGCAAGAATAGAAAACACTAGCAAAACTGATTTGCATTGGCTACTGTGCAATCCATCCACGAGAGAATATGGTCCTAGAACAAAAATGAGCAGATCCACAGGATACTCAAGGTATGGTGGATCTACCAACATTTGCCCAAAACATGACCTAGTCATGTGCATATTCCACAAAGCACCAAGGACATGGAGACATCTTTGTGCTGAGATATAGCTACCGACAGCAAAGTTTGACTGTTTGACTGCATATCAATATGACATAATATGATTAAGCCTTCCTCAACCACGAAGTCACTAAGTCCTTGGGAATATGATTCAAACTTCCTCGACCACCACACCATTTGCCAACAAATTCCGGGAAAATTTGGCGGGCTTGACCGGCCGGCCTTGTATCCCTTCTGCATGTCTTCATTCATCAAGCGAAATGATGTGCCAGAAAAATCGCCGCCTTGGCCGCTGGAACTTTTTTGGAGCTGACAGATCTTGGGTCTGTCTCAAAGTTGAGGGGAAAACCTCTGTTTTTGATGGTCTATCATCGTTTTTCCATGGTTTCCTATGAAAAGTGGAAGATCCAGAAAAGACTCTCCAATCAACATCGCAGGCTTAAGCAAGCCCAGCACTCACTCAACTTCAGATTTCTCAAGCTTCTCAAATCTGTTCCAACCCACGAAAAATCGCTGGCCAGGTTCACTTCACACTCAGACAGTCCCTGGGGCCCCGACCCTGGAACGCCACATACAGAAAGTCTGCAGCACCGGATTCTGAGCAGGGCCCAAACGGCTTGCATCCAGGGGGTCTTCAGCTGTTGAGTCACCAACAAATGGTATGAGAAATTGCCAACATGTCATACGACTTTGCAAAACAATCAAAACAAAAACAACCAGTCAAGATATGTTGGCAAGTTCAAATCTAAAATTTTAGTGGTTCCTGGATTTTGTTTTGATGGTCTCCCAGAAACCTTTCTGGGTTCAGCCCTTAATTTCGACCGAGCAATTTGTCTAATCTCCGGGTTTCTAGGTCCGACAAGCTATCCAAACCATACAATAGTTCAACATGTCGTTTTCTATTGAGGTTTGCCTAAATATAAATAGTTATAATTATATATATAACAGGAATTACCCCATTCGATGCACTGGTTCAAACCATCGTTTTCCCCATGAAAATTGCCAAAACTTGGGGATAAATCCACTATTTTCAGACACACCCATTTGTGCGAAAAATTGCGTTATACTCACTGCAAAAAGGATTTACACTCCGGTAGTTTAACATAGCTATGCAAAATGGCGGATTTATCGATGACGGAAATTTCATGGTGGGTTTCCCACAACTATGTTAAACTACCAGAGGGTAAAACAACTTCATCCGAAACCTGAAACGAGGCCAAAGGATGACACAGAAAAAACCGTGATTTCAAACGCAATCGGAATGGCCCAAGTTTTTTGGGATTTGATAAAGTTTGATAAACACGAATTTATGGTGAGATAGGAATGAAATTGCTGGTTGCTCCACCTACTGGGTCTATTTTTGAATATCATCGAACGCATTCAAATGGAGGTTTCCTAAAATGGGGGTACCTCGAAGTGATCCATGTTTAAAGCATTTTCCACTATAAACCATCCAGCCGTTTGTGTACCCATGTGTACCCCCATTTATGGAAACCCCCGACCGGTGACCAAGGTCAAGCGGCGTCGGTGTGTGTCGTTGGCCTCCTTTTGCCTTGCTTCAACAGGGGCAGGGAGTGACCGTTTCTCCCGTCCATTAGTGGATTTTTGTGGGATTTATACAGAAATTGTATGGGAAATATATTATGGGATTTACATGGGATTTCATCCATTTTCAACCAACAAACAATCATCAGCCAGGAAAATCCATAAGGATATATAAGGATGCTATACAAGGTGCTGGTTCATACCTGGGAACATGTTCAGGAAACCCATAGGGGGTCCTGTCCATGGTATCTGAAACCAGTCTCGCTGAAATGATGGTGGTCTACTAACCCGTAGAGAATTGGGAGAATAGTGCACATGATATATGTATGTATATAATATATATATATATATACATAGCTTGGATTAACCACAATAACAACTTGCAGTTAATAAGAATAACATCACCACCCGTTTAGCAGGGGGGGACGTTGTCTAAATGTATTTTGCAATAATAGTGTCATTTTGGGGGGGAGGACGTTGTAAATGTAAGATTTCAATAAACAAATTTTCCACGTATATATGTAATCCCGGCATTTAAACGTCCCCTGGGTTTTTTTGGAAGGGACCTTTAAATGTAAGATTACATTTTTTAAAAAACGGACGAAAAAAATGCCCAAAATGCAAACAAAAATGTAAAATGATGGCATAAAGGTCTTCAAATAGCTGCAGAATTGCATAAAACCAAAAATGTAAAATGAAAGTTTGTAGGACCCCTATATGCAAGGAAACCTTCATATATTCTACATTTTTTTGTTCATTTCCAACATGTAATATAGAGGCAGTTGAGGTACACAATCTCTTGCAAATTTTGGGAAAATCTTTGAATCTACAAAAAAAAATGTAAATTGATATGCGGAAGGTCATAAAAACATATACCTGAGGTCCATAATTCCTTGCAAAAAGTCATCAAACAAGACAACAAAAGACANCGGAAGGTCATAAAAACATATACCTGAGGTCCATAATTCCTTGCAAAAAGTCATCAAACAAGACAACAAAAGACACAATAAATTCATGTAGCCGTCATAAAACTGAGGTCATAATTACAACTATATGACCTCAAACGTACCTCAAACGTATCTCACATGTACCTCAAATGTACCTCTACATGTATCTTCACCCTCTAGTTGGAGAGCTTTCTGCAAGGAACTCAGGACCTCATGTGTAGGATGGTTACATCTCTTNCCCCCCTCTGACCCCCCCCCTCTTCGACACAGGGAATCTACGGACATTACCCCCCCCCCTTTCCGAAGGCAAAATTTTAAAATGTAATCTCAAAAAGGCTTGTTTTTTGACGTAGGGGGACCTATCAGGTTCCGTAAATACATTTAAATTTGAGAGGGGGGGGTATGAGAAATAGCCCGTTACATATAGACAACGTCCCCCCTGTTTCGGGGCCCTAAAGGGGTGGTGATAGAATAACTAGTTTAACTGGTTGATGGCAATCAACTTAGTTCGTGAGAATACGCTACCCTTCTGTAAACTAAGATAGATGTGGAAAGCCCACCATTTGTATATCATTTTCCTGCGGAGACGGTTTTCACATGTTTTTGTATGTTTACCCCAAGGTAAATCACTTAGACTTAGTTTAACAAAGAACCATAATATGGGCCCATTTCCTTCTATAATATACATCCTAGTATAGGTCATCATATTCCATATATCCCGCATCAAAATGCATTAAAATCATTTAAAATCCATTAAGTTGTATGTCATTACGTCTCATCCCATTCTATCCCATTATGTCCCATCATATCCCACTACAATATCCAACTATATCCCACTTTATCCCATCGATGATACTCTCCAGTAGTCAAACGTGGCTAGCTGGGAAATCCCGAACTAAATGAAGGCTTCTTTGCTGGCGGGAAAATCATCGAACTAAATTGTGGATGTTAATCTATATACCGCTAAATCCAATGAATTCATGTTCATTATATCCCACTATATTATATATATATATATACATTCCACTACATCTCACTTTACCCCACTGATAATGAATCAACTTCTTGATTTCTCATTGACCACTCCGCGTCGGCAGCGCTCACCAAGGAGCTGTTGTTGTAACTCCAAGAAGGCTCGATAAGCAATGGCCGCCCGCTGGTTCTCCTGGGCACGGCGGAGAGAAGCGAAGGAAAACCCATCAGAAAGCCACCGGAAATCAGCAGTTGTTGTTGATGTAATCAGATGTAATCAATGTAATCCACCAACAAAATAAAAGTAAGCTACCAGTATTTGAGATATTTTTTTGATTCTATCTTCTTTCGGGGTTTGTTGCAACCTTTTTTTGGGGTGGTATCCACTGCAATCGACGCACGCTTCCGGTAGAATAGCATGGCAAGGAAAGCCAATTGTTTCATCCAGGAATATCGAGGAAAATAATCCAAAACTTCGATTGCCAGGCTAGATGTGGAGCGGATAGTATAACACCGTATAGTCATGCGGATAGTATAACACCGTATAGTCATCAATCAAAGGGGATTTTGAACACTGCTCACATGGTTTTGAAGAAGATTAGGTCATTCTGAAAATGTCCATTCTTAGGAAACGGAGTTGCACTGTACCCTTCAGCAACGACATATTACTCCTCGAAGACCGTCCTTAGATTTTCTCTAAATTGAGCATAAGGTTAATAAAGGAACACGAATTGATTCATATGAATTGATATCCTTGATTACTTAGGTTCATGACCCTTGGTTCCTGAAATCTGATCCCCAAAAGATTGAAATTATTCAGTACTCCCTCAATTGTTTGGGGGTGAACAAGGGCCACCTCTCTACTTAAATTTAATCAGAATCCAACATGAAACATTGGCTACTATACCCCCCTATAGTCATCAATCCAAAGGTGTTTTGAACACTGCTCAATTTGCTAATACTAACATGGTTCACCCTCAAATTTATGGCTAACATGTTTCAACCTTAAGTTGATGATTCTTACTATCAACCTTCCAAGCTCAACCTACCAATTCTCAAAAAAAAACGCCATACCCAGCATCCGTCTGACCCCTCCAGGCCGGATCAAAGGTGTGGGACATTTGCCTTGGGGGATGAAACCAAGCAACCCAGTAACCATTAAAAATGCAGGGTTAATGGGATGTGAATGGGGATACCCTCTGGTAAACTAACATAGCTATGGAAAATCACAATTTTTATGGGAAAATCAACTATAAATGGCCATGTTCAATAGGTATGTTAAATTACCGGAGGATATAAGATGATGTTTTATGGCATAACCATGCAAATATCCATTCATCAACGGATCGGTTTTCTTGAACAAATATTCGCCGGAAACCATGGTTTGTTCTATGAAATATAGGTGGTTCCGGTAGTGAGTTTCTTTTAAAATTTACTGAATCATACTGAATCAAAACTGGTGGGTTAATGGGATACTCATGAGGATATTTCATGGCATAAAATCAACTCTATCCAATTTGGGCGTGTCTGAATATGGTGCATCTTAACCACCAAATATACCTATACAATCGAAACATATAATAGGGATTTAATAGGGATATGATGTCAGGATATGATATCATAATATATACATATATACATTATACTATATTATAATATATATATATACAACCTGCAATCTGCTTGATACGGCTTTCTTTGAAAATGGGGTATACCTTCTAAATGGCGATTTTCATGGGAAAAAAATAATGATAAAAAAGATCGCGCCATTGGATTTTGGTTACCCTATTTTCAGACAAACCCCACTGACGATGCTGATTTATAGGATATTTATGGCCTTTACAAGGATATATGATGATATCTTGCGGGATATACAACCAACTTTTTCGATTTGGGTTTGTCCATGAATGGGGCATGTATATCCTTGTTCGAATCAATTCATTCCAAGGTTTTGAACGGGAAGAATGATGATATCCTCTGCTTATTTCACAGTTCGCAAACTGGAAAATCACCATTTCCAATAGATAAATCATCATGCATCATCGAACTCAATGGGACATCTATACCATTGCCATATGTTAATTCTTATTTACTTATCGTAGCTATGAGAAATAACCATTTCAAATATATAGGTAAATCATCAGAAATGAATGGAAATGATCTGCAAATGGGCCGTCTATACCATAGCTATGTTAAATAGCCAGAGGCTAATCCAATAGGGCCGTACTTTCTCACGCCCAGCCGCATGGTGCCCCAGAGCGCGTCGATGGCGCGATCCGGGGGCTCCATCACCTGCGGAAGGACGGTTGGGGGATTCTCCCGAAAAATCACTTACCGTAAGCGGTTAATAACCACACTTGTAGATGTATATGTATATGTATACATATATATATATGTATATACTATATATAATAATACTACACTAATATATGATACTAATATTATATTAGTTAGAAAGTTAGTAAGTCCCCCAATCATATAGCTAGAAAGTTAGTAAGTCCCCTAATTGAGTTTTTTGTAAACTTACGCGCTGACACCATCGTTTGCCCAAGTTGGTATATGTTCATATATGATAGACTTCTTACAATCCTTCAAATTCTATCTACTTCTCAGCATTTAGGGTGGGGTGGCGGGTTCGGAGGGGGCATTGTGACATCTTTATCAAGCATGTCGTGTTACGCTACGGATGTGTCAGAACATCAGCCAGCGGGTCTCATAGCTCAGTTGGTTAGAGCCTACGGCTAATAAGTGGTTCGAATCCGCGTGGAACCACTATGATGCTCCTTCCGGGTCCGGGCAAACGACAGCGTTTGACCGTAACGTTAGTAAGTCCCTGGCTAAGAACCGAATGGTTCAATTCAATGGGATTCTAATGGGATGTAATGAATCTAATGGCATAGTTGCCCTCTGGCAATCAAACATGGCTAGCTGGGAAATATCCGAACAAAATGGTCCTTTAAGTGGGAAGATCATGGAACTAAATGGTGGATTTCCAGCAAGCCATGCTTGATTACCGGAGGGTAACAACCCCAGTTAGTAAGTGCCGGATTCATGAGGTTTGAGCTTATCCACAAATAAACTGGAATATAAAAATGGGTTATTAGCCAGTTACCAAGTGGGATGATCCTCCAAGTAGTTGCCCTCTGGTGCCATCCAACGTGGCTTGCTGGAAAATCTCCCATTGGGTTTGTTGATTTTTTCAGGGATTTCCCAGCGGCCCGCCATGCTTGATTGCCAGATTCCAGATCATGCGGGCAAAAAAAAGACTTTATGAACATGTATTTTTGACATATTAATACACTATCCATCCCAGGTATTTCCACATGTATCTATATATATATATATATATACATTAAATCACGTAATTAAATATAAATCTGTGATGGTGTGTTGGGCAGCGTTCAAACCCAAAATGTCGTCACTTTATACTGTACTTTTTCGTATGGGAGATTCCTAGTTCATGGATTGTGCTAACTCTCAATATATTCGGTAGTATAAGCCCCGTATAAATTAGTCATCAATCAAAAGGGGGTTTGAACACTGCTCACATGGGTGTTGATCAAAACTGTATCATCCTGAAACGACTGTACCCTTTGGCAATGAAACACAGTGGAGAATCTCCGTAAATCTCCCCTGTGAATGAGAACATCGTCTTTCAAACACAGATTATCCATTGGCAGGTTACATTCCTAAATGGCAACCCCAACTTAAGACTACAAAAGGGCAGTGGTTTGGCACCCAAGCAATCCCTGGAATTCCTGGACCCCCGCAGGAAGTCGTGGAAAAGGGAACCACTGAACAAGTTTAGAACTCCAATCTGACTGGAATCGCAGCTTGCCGATTTGACTTTATCCGAAAAATTGGGTGTGCAAAACTCCCTTTACCATCATCTTCCCCAACCAAATTGCCAAGACTGGGGGTTGACACCCCATTTTCAGACCTATTTGGACACATGCGACAGCATCTTGCAACGCATACTCAACTTCTAACAATATCTAATAATCTACATGAAGTACCCCAGTTGGATTACTGGCATATGTTCAGTTTTATGTAAATATATGACGGCATCAGCATTACATTCCCAGTAAATATTCCCCAGCTGTATATATATAATGTATATGCTATATGTACACACATAAATGTTTTGACATGTCTCAGAATCGCAACACAACAAATAAACAGTGCAGTAACCTATGTGATGAACCACTTCCGCCGGATTCCGCCCGATCCCGACCGTTTCCCAGAGCAGGTTTCTGATTCGCCCAAGAATACTGCCTCAGGGTGACATGATTAGCTGGGAAATCCCTGAACTTAATGGAGGCTTTCATGGAAAAATCATCCAAGTAATTTCAAGTAGTGCCCCTTAGTTGACTAAATTGGTTTATAACCATGTTAGTTGTTGAGTCTACGATATATATATATATACATATAATATATATACATAAGTATGGAAACTGGGTTTATAAACCAACAAACATAGGCCATAGGCAGAACGCACCAACCTTTTTGTGGTATTCCCCAAATTTTGATCCAAGTGGTCAGTTTATAGATCATCTAAATTCGAATCTTCTGCCAACCCTTACCATTCCGCTTTCACAGGGAGCATTTCGTATCTCCACCTTCCCTGTGAAAGCGGAATAGAACCAAAGATGTCAAAAATAAAAGCCGATGATCGGCGCATTATCCGGCAAGATTCCAGTGCACTCATTGCCGCCAAGTCTGCGGTAAGTCTGCACGAAAATACCCTCTGGTAAACGAACATAGCTATTGAAAATGGCCATAGAAACAGGTGATTTTCCCATTCAACATGGTGATGTTCCATAGTTGTATATAGTTATGTAACAGTTTACCAGAGGGTAATTGCGAATGAATGTATGGAAAAAATGGAAAATGTTCACCACAGTTCTAGCCCTCAAGCCAAGTTTAAACTCACCAACTTGGATCCGCCATCTTACATTGGAAAAAGTCCGACCCATGGCCAAAAAACGCCACTTGGATCAAGAAACAACCAATTTGGGTGAGTTTGGGTTATAGTATGTTATAGTCAAATCAATTGCCACCATCATCCCATACCCTCTGGTAAACTAGCATAGCTATGGAAAATCACCATTTTTCATTGGAAAATCCGCTATAAATGGCCATTTTCAATAGCTATGTTAGTTTATCATCCCATAAGTATTCCATGATCATTCTATGAAATGTGATGATCCCAAACTGGGTCGAATGATCATGTCATTCATTCCACCGCGAGGTTATCGGGGGACGAGGCAACATGTTTTTTTCGATTCAAGAGGGGGCAAGATGATTCAACCTTGTTGGTATTCCCTATTTTGAGCATGAAACCCCTTCATGAGGTGGTGCGGCGATTTGCTCATTGTAGTTGTGGGTAAAAGAATTGGCACCCTCCAAGAATCAAATGTGGCAAGATAAATTTCGCGGGAATATTTAGCGATAGCACGGAACTAGTTCAGAGATGGGGATTTCCATTGCAAGGGTAGATCATTCCCTTGAAAGAACAAAATAGATTGCGGAAAGTTCAGCAGTTCAGCCAGCCTTTCTGCAAGGGGCTTCTTCTGAAGCATACCAGTCCTATAGTAAGTATATCGCCGGGATTTCCCCGGATGATGACCTTAAATCTGGTTTGGCCACGGTTTACTGCCAAATGTGGATCAATTTGGGCACCTGAACATGGCACTCTTGGATCTCTTGGCCCAAAAAAAACGTATGTCGGATAACCATGGTATCCAATACATATTACCTTGTGGTTATTTAACATAGCCATGGAAATGGCCTATTTATAGATGATTTTTGGTGATTTACCTATTGAAGACGGCGGTTTTCCATGGCTGTGTTAAATAACCAGAGGGTACCCATGTTCATCCATGTCCCGTTATGACTCCAAGGCTCGGTGTGATGCAGTTGCAGCGCGGGAGGTCAGTTCTTCAATCAGCCCGAACTGACGATTCACCGATTTGCCAAAGCTCCTGGGCACGGCGGTGAAAATCGCATCAGCTATGGGAATTTTTCGGCTCAATACACCCATCAGCCATGGGATTTTCTCAAGATCCTATGGCTTAGTACTCAATCATTTATGGAATTTTGTGGATTAGTACTCCAAAAATCTATGGGATTTTACAGCATGATACCCATCATCTATGATGGGATTCTATGGATTTTAAGGCTCAATGCCCATCATTTGTGGGATCTTATGACTTCCAGTGACTTCCAGTGATACCAAAAATGGCTTGAAAAAACATCCAAAATCCTCGCTGGGTATGGTCTTCCCCCGCGATCTATGGGCTCAAACTTGAATACAATTGGCTCATCTTCGGCCTGGTCCGGTGACTTCCATTGCCATTATTGCCACCCATCTAGGGGCCATGTACCTGAGGCAAGTTGAGTATGAAAACTCGGCCTTGTTTCAGCTCCGAGGGTGATCCTACTGCTGTGTCAAAAACCAGTGGCCACAATGGCCTGATTGGATCTCGCGGCACCGATTTGAATGCCACACATTTCATCCCAAAGAACTCATATAGTAAAGACCTACAAGATTTAATTACTGTCGGTTGATGAGCTAGTTACTGTGACCTTTTGTTTTTTTTTAGAAAATTCAACTTTGCATAACTCAGTGAAACATTTGGATTTTACAAGAGGCAACCTTCAAAATGTCGAAATTTCATAGCTGCCCCTTGTCTCGATACGTGATCCGCCGGCTCATCTCAACCAGTGGATGGAATCCTAGTGGTGCTCCATGGTGCTCCTGATATTTTGCAGCCCCAAATGAACAAAGAACAGAGTTGGGAAGGTAACTCTCCTGGTTACAAAACGGCCATTGGACATCTTCCATCCATGTTCCATCATTCTTTCTCTTGCTTAAGAAGCGGCAAGCTTGCACGCTCCTGTGTCATCTTTGTCACTTTCTATATACTATGACTGTGTCTGAAAATGGGGTACAGTACCACCAATTCAAACATGATTATCATTTTCGTTGTGTTCTCCCTAATTGCAAATTCGGGGTGTGCTGCAATTCTTGGGCAAGGCCAACTCATAGTCTCCCCATTATATCCCCACTAAATCCCAGGTATCGCCATGTTTGTTAAATCTAAATCCCCAAGTCACGAAAGCCTCCAGCCTCCTGGCCCTCATGTTCTTCCAAAGTTCTCAGCCGTCTTGGTTTGAAGCTGGGTGGTGAACTCATACAACGGCAAAAACCTGGCGACGACGACTGGGATTCTAACAACTTGAATGCAGATTTCTGGTCGAGTCATTGCAGATGATGTTCTTGTTCACATCGGACAATAAATTGCTGAGATGATAGCAGGGTTTTTGTGAACAACTTCAATTTAGAATGGAACCCAACACATAATCAACACAATATACCTGCACAATTTGAGTGCAATTTGGGTCATCCCCCCGGTTCACACCACGTCTTGCTCCTTCCTGGTCCGTCCCGCCGTCCAAGTGGCATCAAGACGCAGGTCAGTAAAGCGCCAAAGGCGACGGTCATGATGATCGCCGGCCGGAAAGGAATCTCGGAGGTGGCATAACAGCTGGGGAAGGGTCAAAACCCATGAAATTACATGAAATTACCATATTTGGAGGAATAAACATCCATTGCCCAGCTGGTAAATAGATTTTCATCCGAAAAAATGGTACAATAGATCTTGATCTACCCCTAGTGCGTTTTTAGAGTTTAAGAAGTCCCATGTAATCATATAGAATCATATAGCCATATAGATGGAGGTTTTCGGGGGTACCTCCATTTTTGGAAACGGCAATGCCACCTGTCGGCCAAGTAACTCGGCAACGTTTCGGCCTCTGTTTCTTCATCTCCTCACCTGCTGAGGAACGGAAGTGGACCAGTGAACTCATGGTGACCTAAGCAGTGAACAATGGGAACTATGATGGATTTACAGGGTCAAACATGGGAATGATGTGGAATTAGAATGGATTTAGAATGGATTTATAGTTTTAAGTCGGTTTAGAGCGCCATCAAACTATAGCTATCCATTCTATGAACCCCAGTTAAGCTATAGGTTTACACCGCTTTTTGCTATGGTTTGGGGGGCCCTTTCCGTGTGGGTGTGTCATATGGCAATTTTGATATGGGAAATGATGATGAATGGTAGTGGATTTTAGGGCACCCATATAGCAAATCAAACGCAAGCGGCAAAAGGTAGAAGAACAATTTCGTACAGTAAAAACATGTGTGTAACAGTAAAAACCATATTAAGTATTTGAAATCGAAACAAGAAAATCTGTAAAAAAAAATGAAAAAAAATGAACAAACTGGTGTCATTGGCAATTCCATCTAGCCAGATTGTCAAACCCCTCATCAAGTATGGCAGACTAGGGTTTCGGCATGTGCCCAAACGATGCGGTCCACAAACAAACGATACACGTAAACCCAAGCACCATGAAATCATACCTGAAATATGCGTGATGATGCCGTTTGAATGCTTCTCAAAATGTTGTATTGGGGTATACGTTCAAGTGGCACTGTTGAGTAGGGAAAATGTTGATCATCCGCTCATTCCAGACATTACATTGCCCTGCTGGCCTGGTAAACCATTGAGTCGCATATCTCCCTATTTC
Organism: Symbiodinium sp. clade C Y103; assembly: GCA_003297045.1. NCBI lineage: Eukaryota > Dinophyceae > Suessiales > Symbiodiniaceae > Cladocopium > Cladocopium sp. clade C. The sequence goes on along the minus strand of BGPT01001732.1, from coordinate 21,229 downwards.
TGGGAGGCTAAAGCCCTCTTCATTGTCAATAGTTGGATAATTGATTATCAATAATTATTCATAATCTATCATTATCAAATAATGCCCCGATTCTTGTAAGTACGACCATTTTGCTCAGTTCAATCAATTTCAACATATTTTGACATATCTCAACCATGTTTTATTGCTTAACCCACGGTTTCTGCTGGTGAAATCGCGAATCTCCGCCGCGCCGCCTTGGCTCTCTTCAGTCCATCCAGAAGGTGCTATACCGGTCACCCCTGCGAGGTGAACGGGGACGGTTGCAAAGAGACCAATCACGGCATGGAGGTTTCCTGGTGGTATCCCAAAATGGATACTGGAAAATCCTATTTCAATGGATGATTTTGCGGTACCTCCATTTATGGAAATCCCAACTGCGCATGGTTGAATATTCTTTCCCCCTACTTACTTGGGATGAGTAACCAGTGAAGTGGTGGGAAGATTCAGCGTCAGAATGACCACAGAAAATTTTCATATATGTTTTCCCATTGGGTGATGCACATCTTATCGGATTCTAACTGGGAGCAGCAAGTAACCAATGGGAAAATCTACGGGACAACCATGAATCTGCTATCGTGATGGCTAGCTTGGTTTTTTTTGATACGAGATGATACTCAGTCACATATTCAAAACGTAATTTTTTTCTTTATTTCAGACCCTTCAGAAAAGGACAAGAAAAGATGTGGAAGATCCACCATGAACGTATTCTTCATTGGTTTTCTACATTTTGTTCGAAGTTTACCCAAGGATTTAACATGTAAATCCAGGGAAACGCTCCCCCTCGTGCCATGCCGTGCCCCATGCCTGATGGATTGGTGCGATTTGTTCTAACGCTGGCCATAACCCTGGAGAGGTCTGTATAGAGATGGAGGAATGATGGATGGGGCCCGAAATATCGATCCCTAAAATTCATGAAGATACATCGAGTACCCCCATGTAACCCAAAAAAACATAAAAATCAGGCCCAGATGGCCACATCATACAAGAATAACAGTAAATGGGAGCTTTTTGAGGGTTGCTAGATGTAAAACAACCAGCCAATATTTGCTGCTTGGTGCAACATGGTCCATGGTGCAACAATCTACAACCCATGCATCCATATATGATTCTATACAAATACAAATATATCTAACCATCAAGCACCAAGTGAACTCTTACTTATGGACTCAATAGGAGACCAGGGGTTCATTTAAGATTAGGGGCGGGGGAAAGCATGGGAAGGCATTGCCTAAGTGGAAGCTACTTAGTTCATGTATGGTCTATGTGAGGGTTGAGTAGGAAACGTTGTCATATGTATACATGTGGGCATGTCTCAAAATAGGGGTGCCCATGGCTGCGCCAAGCCCTTCTTTTTTTCAAACTGGAAAGTTTGGCCTTAGATGATACGATACTTTCAGGGTATTTGGATGGGCACATGATGTCCTCTAGGGGCAAATTAGGGTCTGATATGGTTGGATTGTCGTAGCTGGCATAGGTGGTGAAAATGGAGGACGAACCTCTCTGTTTTTCTCCTTTTTTCATCAGCCAATCAGTGGGAATACCTGACATCGATGGGTCTATGAAAAAGCCCACCCTGAACAGAAGTCACTGCAGTACTGCTGCTATCACAAGCACCACAACGCATCTCAACCAAAGTCGGGGGATGTGTGAGAATTTGAGAGGTCAAGTCTGCATCAGAACCTGTCTGTGCAGTCTTTAAAAAGGTGGCCATTGCCACAACAAAGCCATTGCCATGAGAATCATATGATCCCTCCAATGTCCGTCAGGCCTGGGGGCCACAATCCAGATGGAAAGTGGAAGTACTGCTGAAGCCGAGTGAACAACGACAATGGGATGCCATCGAAACGCCTCCGGTGTACGACTGTCTTGCCAGGACTGCCAGAACCATGCCGCGTAGAAGGTGAAACCCTCGTAGCGACTGTGTGGAAGGCCGGGTTTCATCCAGACGCTCCGCATTCTGGCTCTGCATTGCTGTGAATGGATGACTTCCCAAAGTGCCACACAATCGAAAACATACTACCCTCTGGTAAACTAACATAAATATGGAAAATCACCATTTTAAATGAGAAAATCAACTATAGATGGCCATTTCCAATAGCAAACTGTTAAATTACCAGAGGGTATATGGAATTGATACTTCACGGGGCGAGCTGTTTGGAGTACACCTGGGTGTCTCCAGGTTGGCTCAGTGTTACCTACCCGATACCTGAATGTCTGACTGTCACAAGAATTAGGATCTCAGAGAGCCAGTACACAATCAGCATTCTTTGTTTTTCTTCAAAATGTGTCTTCATTTGAGTATACCCCCAATTCTAGTCATTTTGGGTGGAAATGAGGATGTACCGGTGGATTTAGGGAGTTCCCTCTTCTTAGACAGATCCCATGGATTTTCCAAGACCAGTCAAACCCGGAGAAAGTTCAATGGCTCTTGACCCACTCAAAAAGCATCGCCAAAATAGAGAACTACAGTACTAAACCAACATGGCTTGCCGGAGAATTCCCCCCCCCGATTTAGTTCGGTGATTTATCCCGGCCATAAACCTCCAGATCTATTGATATAGTTCGGGATATAGTTCGGGTATCTTCCTTTGCCACATTTGATTTCTGGATGGGAAAAGCTCAAAACCTGGAAATACTGTATTATGGGCTCCACATCTTCTGTAACAACATCCAGTGCATATCAAAACTTTCTGAACTGGGAGGCCCTGTAGGTGTGATTCAAGAACCGGGCATTCTCTGAAATTGAGAGGTTGATCAACCTACTGAAGAAAGAATAGGCAGCCACCAATGCCATGAGTGGAGCAATGTCTATCCCAAGTCACCAAGTGCCCATGGTGAACCTACTTGGGAGTGCAGTTCCATCTATAAGTGGATATATAACCATCTTACAGTATACTAAGTATACTATCTGATACCCCAGTTATATCTGGGATATCCCCAGTTTTAGAGGGGTTCTAAACCACTTACTGGGATGCAAATCGAAGTAGAAAAATCTGTCAAGTGGGACTCCATGCCTTCATCAAACTTGCGAATCATCCACGCTTTCACCCTTGCAATGGCAAAACACAAAGATTTCTAAGTGAAGGCTCACATTGTCTCACTACATAGCACCCCCCCCCCAAAAAAAAAATAGAAACCCAAAATCCTAGAAGAGTGGTATATCATGGTATATCATTAAATTGAACCTTTCTATCCCTTTGTGGGGGTGCTACCCTCCTCTAAAGTGACATAGATGTGGAAAACCCACCAATGGGTTTTCCGCATCTTTTGGGAAGTTTACAATGTGGGCCCCCCCAGTTATAAGTTGGCTTATAAGCCCCATTAACTATAGTTATAAGTATCATAAACTATAGTTATTGGAGATATAAACCAATTTAGCTATGTAGGGGGCTGCACATTGTACCCCAGGCAAACTGTTTTTTTTCCCCAAACTCCCAGCCTGTTTTGGTCCCGTTCGATGCCAAGTAACGCGCCCTCGTGGGTGTCGCTGTCCACATCGAGTGCCATGCGCGCCTCCATCTCACGAATTCGGTCCTGCGGAAGGTCCAAGAACAAATACGGGGAAGAAGATTGTTGTTGAGGGACCATTTCAAGTAGATACATATATCAATCATATACATACTTATATACGTAATAGATTTAGATATATATATATATATATTCCCGCGTCGCAGAGACTCTACGTGTTAGTGAAAAACATATATCCACACATCATAGGGAGAGATATATGATATGTATATATAATATAATATATATATATACACTTACTGGATTACTGGAGGGAATTACTCAACTCATACAAGGTCTACATTTCCAGTGGAATCATAGAACTCTGTGCATCCTTCCCTCGTCCTGTACTTCACCCATGATGGAATCACCATCACTACCTGCGGTCGCGGCAAGGTCTTCACCATCTACCCTCTGGTAAACTAACATAGCTATGGAAAATCACAATTTTTAATGGGAAATTCCACTATAAATGGCAACTTTCAATAGCTATGTTAAATTACCAGAGGGTAATTACCCAGGGTAATATCATCAAATTCTAAGAGTTTGAGTGGTTTCAAGGGAAGGACTTGACGAGACCAGTGCGTTGCTTTGTTGGCGCTGGCTGCAGATTGGCAGATTGGCAACAATGGTTGCCAAGTGCCGAGATTAACTGGTTCAATCGGGCTTGTCAACACAGCCATGATAGCAGGATTCTGGCTATGCCTCCCGTGAGCCGCAGTGAGCTAACCCAGGTTGACGTCCTGGTGCCAGGCTTGTCCCACTTTTTTTCCTGAAGAAAGTACATCTGCTCAAGCATCTTCGTGCAGATGCGGCATCCCAAGGGTAGTCCAAAAACTCATATAGCAACCTCCAAAAAGATGGGAAAGTGTTTCCTGGATTTTAGAGATGATATTTGATTCATATTCCCAAGGTTCCACACTTTTCTACCTTTCTCGAGGTTACTTAAGAGGTTGCGGAACTTCTTCCCTTTGTCCGTTCGGAACCAGGATCAACACTCATTGAAGACCCCAACTGGCTCCATGGAATAGTCATCAACCTTCTCCCAAAAAATGACCCAGAACCATGGAGCATATTGGATACAGAGATATACAGAGGTTCCCACACTTGGAGAACATACTATTCGCTTCGCTTCACGCCATGGTTGCACTGGTGCTTTCTAAATATGCACTCTCCAGAAGTGCATTTTTCTAAGAGATTGAGGCCTTGACGCAAGTCACATAAGTTATTTCTAGGAACAAGAGTGAGATGTGTTTTTTTTATGTGGCTTGCGCCCCACGGTTTAAGTAACTGTGTGTTTGTGTGGCTTTAGCTTCCCAGTTCATGGGGATTCAACCCCCCAACCATTTTTGGATCTACGATTTGTGACCAACTTGGAGGGAGTTGGTCAACTCCAACCGTGTTTCCTGGGGATCCGGTTTGGAATGGACACATGGGATTTGAAAACATTACACCACCCAAATCCCGCCCTTAAGATGCGATGAAATCAACGCACACCTAAGACAGCCCTCCTGTACAGGATGTTCATCAAAATGGCTGTCTCCGAAATGAGCTAGAGACCAAAACTGCTTTGTTGAAAGGGAAAATGATGTTTAAAATGAGATTTTGGGGGTATCTAGATGTTCAGACCAACCCAAAACTATGGTTACCATCAAATGGTTGCGAAACTCTTAGAATCCTTCCTCCAACCGGCTCCCCATTTACTAATCCCATCCCCCCTTCATATTCAACACCCCCTATGCTTAATGGTCTCGAATAAGTACAAATCCTTTACATCCACCACCATAGTGTTGAATATTTGGGGGATGGGATTCTTTGAAAAAAAAGATACTTGGAAGTTCCAGTTTTTTGCACGTGGATGATATGACCATACTAAACTGTATTCTTGTACCCCATTTGTATATGGGGCCCCAGATATGTAGGGCTCATATCCCAACATGGGGATTCACTCAGCTTGGCTCAGTAGCCGCCGCTCACCGCCCTCTGGGATGCCGGGCGCAAGTAGTCGCCCTCTCGGCGACCCCGTGAATTCGCCTGAGAAGTTCGCAAGGCGGATTTTGTCCCCAACTTACGTGGCCTGGTTGGAAAAACAAACATGGCTGGCTTGAAAATCCGCCTTGCTTTTGGAAAATCCCTTTCTTAGGAAAATGGAAAACAAACCTGGCTGGCTGGACAATCCCTTATACATGGAGCTTTAAATGGGAAACTCATCATCTTTATAGCAGTTGATCTTAATTCTTTGCAAGGATCTTTAGATCAGTCACCATACATTTGTATACCCTCCAGTAAACGGTTTATAGAGATGTGGAAAACCCACCATGGCTGTAGTTTCTTTTCCAAGGGGCCCACACCATGGGTTTTCCACATCTTTTTGTATGTTTCCCCCAGGGTAGTCTTTTAGAACCTCTACAGCTAACATCTTCAGCACAGCTGATCTCTCCCTGGACCCATGGCAGTTTCTGAGGTTCCACACAGGCGAACAAGGACTGGTCCCGTCCCTCTGTGCGTCCCCTAGGCATTGACCATGACCCGTTACGGATGACCGGGTGAGTCCAGTGGTATTCCCATTTTGATGCATGTATATGGGTTAGTCTGAGAATAGGGGATACCCCCAAATTGCCATTGTAATAGGGAAAAATGATGATAATCCATTGGTATTGGGGGTAGCCTATTTTCAGACTAACCCATATATCTCTAGATGAATACTGATAAATACACGATCTAGCCACTGATATAAAAAAAATGCCATGACGCTTTATCAACAAAGTTTTTTTCAGGACTCTCTTGGTATCGCAATGGTCAAGTGGGATGCTTACCCATAGTTTTGTATGTTCTTTTTTGAGAAAGGTGGGCTACTGACCATTTACTGACCATTTACGATCAGCTGAAGTGGATTCAATCGTGTGTTCCATCACAGAACTGGTTCTTGGTTTCACTCAGATTTTTGTTCCGTCCTACCTGGTAACATGATTCCATTTGACTAACATGTTTACTGCATGTACCTGTCCCATGTGCTCCTTATATGATGTGTGAGAATATACAAAGTACACACACACTGCACATTTCATATAATATATACATATAAAGTACATATACTGCACGTCTATTTCCCACATGAACTTGCGTTCTTTGGCTAAATAGCAGTGCTTGTAAATTGACACATATGGTCAATCTTAGTCAATCTTATAACATGCATCTGTTTGAGTCATTTTGGGGGTGATGACAGATGGACGTGTCTGAAACCCTGAAAATGTCAACTTGTATTCGGAAATTATGTTTGTAACCAAGGGATTTTGGGGTTGTTCCCACCATTTTCAGGTACGGCACCAAATATGATTTGAAAACCATTGAAACGAATCGTCAAAGGGTGCGGTGGATCTTCAATATCTCCAATTTCTTGTCACGTTTGATAATTGTGCTTTGATACTAATTTTAGGGGTGATGAGAGTGATTCACCAATATGATATATGGGTCTGAAAATGGGGAAGACCCCCAAATGCCTATTTTGATGTGGAACATGATGGTTTACAAGTGGATTTAGGGGGTACCCTTTTTCAAGCAAGCCCAGATACTCTACTAGAAGCCAAGGTTCGGTATTCGATCTCTTCAGGTGATGAAAAAATAGGGAAGGGATTCAACGGGATTCAGCTGACCAACTGGTGAATGGTGAATGGTGAATGGTTGACTTTCCAGCCATAAATGCGATAGAATGCCATATGGGGGGTTCTTAAAACGGGAGATCCCCAAGTCACCATGGTTGTTTCAATACTAAGTCATCGTCTAATTTGATTATCCAAAATCCTCCAAAATCATCCAAGGTATTGGTTATTAAGTCAAAGGAGAACCAATGGTTTGGGGTAACCCCCATGACTTAGGAAACCCCCATGACTGGCTGCAGCATCTGTGGCAGTCACTAAGCTTCCCACCTGGCTTGGCCAGACACATCCCGAGCAAGTTCGGCAGAGGCGGACGTAGAGTTCCCTCACAGCTGCGGAAGCGAAGGGGGCCCCCAACAGTAATAGCTCTCTTGTTCCAGCCAAAATCGTAGATTTTCCAGCAAAGAAAGAACCATTTAAGATGATTTAAGTTTATAACTTCTAACTGAAATAAAAGCCAATCGTTCACAGAGTAGTAAACTAACTTGCAGTAAGTCACTTTCTTACATTATAAATCACGGATAAACGACTATAAATCTCTATTTTTTGGGGTCAAATCCCCATTTTTTGTCCTGTCATTTAGGGGCTCCATCCTGTTGTGGTCACGTAATTATATATTCGTTGCATCTCGTTGCAGGATGGCCCTCCACTATGGCTCTGATATGCTTGGTGTATGGGAAAACATATGAAACAACACCTGCAAAACTGGATCATGTTCGGTGTAGTTTGTGTCAAGTGTTCCAAAAAAAATGGACCCTCTGGGGATGGGATGAGACTTGAATGATCATGGGATGTTACGAAGCAGAATAGTTGTGTTCCTCAATGTTAGGTGAAAAATATCGTATTGCAACAATGAGAAGGTTGGCGGTGCGCATTACAAACTTGATTTTCAGACGTGTTCATGTATGTGTATGTGTGTGATGCATGTTATGATTCTAGTGACAAATTTCAAAGCTTGTTCACAAACGACTTTGTGAGGGAAGAATTGCCCATTGTGTTCGTACATTGAATCATCGACCATATGCATATATGATATACTATATATTATCATATATTACTATAGAATGTATGTGTTTTTACATATTAGATGTATATTACAGTATAATGGCTAATGGACACAGTGGACATATCCACTCTGTTCGGATTCCTCATGGTTGTCAACATTCCTAGCTCCGTACTTCAAAGGTGAGAACCTTCGCCACAGTGCCAGTGGCGCCCTTGGAAGATGTTGACCCATCACAAGCAGAAAAAACTACATGGTGCATACAATATATGCATAAACACAAATATACATATTATAGATAGATTGAATAATAATCATGACGATAATGACATTGACCCAATTGTCAAAACTGTGCAGGATAATTTGATTGAATCACTATCAAAACAACACCTGGATCTTTGGATTCGCGACTGATTCGCCAAGCTGCGCTGGGGCTGGGTGCTATCCCATGCTGGAAACTCCAATGAGAAGTCTGCCTGCCCAAGGGAAGGGAACACCGACATGGACAATCCGGTATCCTACGGGTGGAAAGAATAGCAAATGGGGAAAGGCAATGCCAAAAGAATCCAAAAGAATGGTTGGTAGTTTTTTCATCAGGATTTCTAGCTGATGAACTATGAAAATTCCTAAATAAATAAGTATTCCCCCGAACTATTCATCAACTGGTTGTGTTTGAAAGTGCTCGCCAGAATTGATGAAAGCTTCGAGACCCAGCAACACGAAATTGTGGAAATCGCTACACATGTGCATAGGAGGCAAAGATCCTCAGAACAAGCCTAGGATGGCCGCAACATTGATTCAGTAAGCAGGGTAAATCCAATGACAAACCCAATCCTGAAAATCATTGTTCCTGATATTTCCTGAATTCAAATAAATAATATGACTAATTAGGGTCACAAATAAAACCGCAACGAATCTAAATTGTTTGTTCTTTTGTTTTTCTCCGCATTTCAGCCGAACGTAACGTTTGCTTACCCCAAAAATCAACAAATCTAAGTCATTCACCATTTCAAAATACTTTGACTGAAACTGCGAAACTCGCCCCATTGCAGCCGCGCCTCTTCCAAGTTTCATTTCCCGGTGATGAGCGGGGAGTAGGAGTCGCAGTGCCGCATACGCCGCGCGGCACAGGAGAGTCCATAGCCGAGGCGGACGAAAAATCTATCACGCTGACACGCTGGAGATGTTTTGATGTTTTCTGATTCCAGGTTTAACCCCAACCAAAGTCCAAAGAATTTCGGATTGTGTTTAAACATGTTTCACATCAGTAGTTCCTATATGTTCCTATTCATTTGAATTTATGTTAGAAGCCAAGTTTTTTTGGGGGGCCTTGCCAAGCATTCATCGATTCATTGGATTGGTTTGGTATGGGTTTACTTATAGAAATCATAGGGGAACCCAAGAAAATGTTGGTCAAAAATTCATGGTTTCCATTGGTTTCCTGCAGATATTCCGAAGAAACCCAATCCATATGCAAAAGCCTGGCCAACAGCCGCAGGGCCGGGAGTAGGGTCGTTTTGGCCATGACGCACAGAACTTGGTGAACTTGGGTTTATGGGTATTAAACTTGATAGGTATATTAAACTTGATATATAACATGAATTAATATGATACATATATATATATATACATATTGTAACATATTATCACTATATAGTTACTGGGGTTATAAGCGAACTTCTAGTTGGGGGGCCTCACCTTCCACGGAAAGATGATGATGAACCATGATGGGGCCCTGGGGCAGGGGCACTGAAAGGATTCTTTATGATCGGACCACGAGCATCCTGTGAGAACGCCATACATGATATTAATGACTATAACTACTAGTATATAAATACCCTCTTGTGAACTAACATAGCTATGGAAAATCACATTTTTTTAATGGGAAAATCCACTATAAATGGCCATGTTCAATAGCTATGTTAGTTTACCAGAGGGTAGTATATAAATACATCGTCGAAACAGAAATCGCAACTGGGTCTATCTTGGAAAAAAACAACTATCTATAATATCTTAGTTGTATTAGTGCTATGCTTGCCGCTTTTAGACTCCCTGACTTGGAGCTATGAATACAATCACTCCGTGAAGTGTCAGCCTTTTAGGGCTGGGTTCCTTGCCACTACTAATACCGTGTATTTTTGTATATTTATATTATAATTATAATATATTAGATTTATCTTATATACAGATACATTATAAATATATATAATTTGATAGATATGCATACAGAAAATATAGAAAATAGATAGTTACATAATGTTACATAAACATAGCTAGCCTGGTTCACTGGTCTTTCTACGTCTTACACCAACATGTTCAAAGCAGACTTTACATGTTAATTCTCCAAGCGGGAATCTCTTCTGAGCTAGAGAACCATAGCATCAGAGCCTCAGATCCAAGGCACAATTACTCGGCCTTCATAGCACCACCTGCGCGCTTGCGCCGAATCAGGGTTTCGAATGAGTTTGGACACCCATAGCTCAGATCATCGCTCCCGAACACCGGAGATGGGCGAAAATCATCCCAGTTGTCACAACAAAAAACAGAGCTGAAATGAGGGTGAAATGTCCAAATCAAACATGTCCTTTGGAGGCATCACCTGCAAAACTGAGACTTAAAGACCCATTGGTTTTTTGAAACCATCTTTTTGTATCCGTCAAACAGCGGAGCCACAATTTCTTGGTCATATACTATCATGTCAAGTATTGAAACATGGATTTTCGAACCATACCCAAATGAATGTCATTCACCTGCATTTGTAGTCCCTTCCAAGGATTTCACTTTTCCATCTGGTTGGGTTGTGTACATGATGTATATCCAGGAACTCGTACAATAGTAAGATGCCTCAAGAGACTTCCTGAGACTGATCTTCGAAGATCCAATTCTTTCACGAAGCGAGTGCCTGTTCAATCTCTGCACTTCGGCCACTTCTAAAGGCTGGATTTAGAGGGGTGCGACACAAGGGACATGTCTGTGCTGTCCTCAGCCAGTCTGCCAAACAGCCTTCATGAAACACATGGCGAGCCGGGGCACAGGGAACCAGGACGATGTCATCCGCTGCAGCGAAGTCTGACAAACAAATGGCGCAATTTGTGGCGTAGATTTCGTCATTGAAGGTCTCTGGATCGAATCTGATCCGAGTAAAGTTCTCTACCAGCTCGGCTGGATCTCTAGTGGACTGCGCGCACCATAAGATGGGGCAGCAACAGAAAGCCTCCAGAAAGAATGGCGACAGCACCACCCAAGTGCTGGCGCGCAACTCCGATGTACAATTTTGGGCCAGTAGCAGCATGATGAAGGTGGTCACTGGCCAAATGACCTCAAATAGCACGGTGATGGTTGCCAAGCTGCCATAGAAAGAAGCAGTCAGGCAGCGGCCGGTTGGGCCAGTGCAGCAGTCAGAGTTCAGGCTCTGACATCGGTTCCACAGGAAAATCAGAAGACCTTTTGAGGCCACCGAAATCCAAAATATCATCACCTTGGTCGGTTGTTGCTGCCCTACCAAAATGTAAATCTTAGGTAGTGATAGGTAGTGTATGACATGTGGTCAACATCCATTTCAGCCCCAAAACATTAAATCAAGTCGGACATCGGCTGATATACAAGCTAACATCACACCCAGGCACACATAGACCAAGAGGCTGTTCGCATGAGTCATCCAAATGACCAAACAAAAAATTCGTGATGGCCACTGCAGCAGTACCCTGATCGATGGCGTCGCAAACAGCGGCCACCAGGAGACTGAGGCTTAGCAACAGTGGGACCATGGCCGGAAACCTAGAGATGAGGACCAGGACCCGGACCTTCTCTGGGGAAGGGTGCCACCCTCTAGAATCTTACAGTCTTACATGTGAAATGGTCAAAACATGGTATATTGGAATATTTAGTAGATGGTTTATGGTCATCCATCCGAGAATGAATAGGAAGCCTCAGACATGCTATATAAAATTATATAAATCAGAAATAATATAATATATATATATATAAATCCCTATATTCATATCTATCTATGGATTGATGACTATCCTCCAATATGGGTATACAATCCAACGTTTGACGCGGCTCATGCAGAGTCAAATCTGCACTCTCCAGCTCCAAGCATGGCGGATACTGGAAAGCCAATTGTGAAAAGAATGACACCGAAACTACCCTCTGGTAAACTAACATAACTATGGAAAATCACCATGTTTAATGGGAAAATCAACTATAAATGGCAATTTTCAATAGCTGTGTTAGTTTACCAAAGGGTAACACACATGCAAACCAAGAAAATCGGGGGTAATGCATCCTACTGGTATATACCCTCTGGTAATGACTGGTGCAGTTTGTGAGCTGGACAATCAGCATTTTTAAAACGATAGATCATGGAACTATTTCTGGGAAATGGCTTCCATAGCTGCCTTAATTACCAGAGGGTATGTGGGGTTGGTTTCTGGGTTAGTATTTGGAGCGCTAAGGAAAGGACCAAAAACAAACATCAAATATCCACCACAAAAAGTGAAGACACCACAAATGTCAGCGACAAAATATGACCTCACTCTGGTAATTTCACATGGCTGGCTGGAAAATCAGATCGCTGGATACATTTAAAAAATCCACGACAACCTGGGGGAGTTTCCGTTGCTCAATTAGATTGTCAAAGAGCATGATATATAGATGTTGCATCTCTTGTTATTTCTGGTGGACTTCCAACGACAAGAGATGAAAACATCAGCAAACCCAAGGAACAAAATTGCCCAAATCAGGATCAACTGAATCAGGGTGGACAGCCTTTCCATCAGACATGTGCGGAAGAAGCTTCTCCGCCGTGCTTCCCGAGCAGAGATTCCCTGTAGGACCAAGTCTTCAGAGCTTTGGTGCGGGATCAAAAAGGACGATACGTCGCGCGCCACTTCGGTCGCTGCAAACGACATGGCGGGGCAATGACTGGGCGAAGTGGTTCCTAAATCGATGCACGGCCGTCAGGAGATTCACAGCTGGTTGTAATCGATAGTTAGTTTTATTTATCTATTTATTTATTTATTTATTTTTCGCTGTCTTATTTGTGTGTTCTTAATACAAGTTGTGCATGTTTTTTAAAGTGGATATCTGAGGAAAGTCGAATCTTTAGATCATGGACCTATTGGTTGTTCCACATGAAGATCCAACAAAACTAAGTGTTCTTTATGAAGTCCATGTACTTTGCTGCTAGAGGTCAAGATCCAAGGTAGGACCCCCGAAACTGTGTTTCACCCATAGCGTATTTACCGAATTGGTGCTGAAGTCGTAAAGCACTGTACTCTCTGGTTATTTAACGCAGCTATGGACAATTCCCTATACTATAAATGGTGATTTTAATGGGAACATCTTCTATAAATGGGACATTTTCAATAGCTATGTTAAATAACCAGAGGGCATCTTTAAATAAAGAAGTATGCCCTGAAAGTCCAATGACTAACTTGACCCACCACAGAAGTGACAATTCAGAATCGACCCAGCGGTAAAATGAGTCATTGGGATTATCTGGGATGTGTCAGAGTCAGATACTGTGCAACCCAAGGGAATTTGCAGTGGAATTTTAGAGAGAAACTCGTGCTAAACCAAAACATACCCAAACATTGATGCTCTGCAATTCAATTGTAAATTGAAAAAATCAGCATTGGACTCGATGCCATTTTTGTACCCCCATGCAGTGGCACACTGAAATTGAATGCTAAAGTGACAGATTTGGGTCCTGCTGTCTGGCAAGCAGTGCTATCTATATATTTCTGTCTGCTACTGTCAGCTGATCAGCAAATGGCTAAGTGATCTTGGCAGACCAAAAGACAGAAGTGTAGTCACAACATGATACATACTATGTGCATCCATCTGCTCCTTCTATGGAAAAGAATATGTCCCTAGACATTTGACATTTGAGTGAGTTTCTTGGTAAATGGCAAATATTGGTAAATGTTATATAGATGTAAATTATTTGCTGCTCTGGTAATGTGCATACAGCATCTGGGCAACCTGACCATCCCAAACCAGCGAGTGTCCCAAATGTCCGATGAGTTTGTTCATCACGAAACTGGACAGCGCAGAATCGTCCAAGTTTTTAGTCGGTCGAACCAAATCCCCCCCCAAAAAACCTTCATTATATATCTTACTTGGTGGCTCATCCCACTTACGAAGTAGGCTATATCCCTAGTTTTGTTCGTGAGATGAGAGCGTTAATCCACTTATAGCCAGGGTCACAAGTCTACTTACTAAATGGGATGAACCCCCAAGTACACCAAGTTTGCCAGTGGTGTACCCTCTGGTAAACTAACAGTTTGCTAATTATTGAAAATGGCCATCATAAAAAATGGTGATTTTCCATAGTTATGCTAGTTATGCTAGTTTACCTGTGGTATAACTTGATCACTGTGGTCCTACTTTTTCTTCTCGTCGTAAGTTGATGCAACATACCGGTAGCCCAGCAACCGATTTTCAGCGCTCCCGCTGCGAACTCGGTGTATCAAAAGCTGGTGACACACGCGAAGATCTGAGGATCAGATCTCTGGCTGAACGGAAATTCACAGGCGACTCTTGCAATGTTCAGCTCTTCAACTTTCTCGCGTGCCACTCAATCTCTCAGCCATGTTCAGCTCATGCCACAGCTCCGCCCTCCTTGGAGACACAAAACGACGGGTTTTTTGCGAGTGATGCCGGAGGATCACAATATTCCACGTAAATGTAGATCTCTAGTCGTAAACTTATCTCCAAGTTGTGGGTTTCTCAGTGGTATTCTATGGTATACCCCTACTGGGAAGGATTGATCATAAGTCTTCTTCATTCTTGAAAATAGTTTTTTGTTGTGGATCCCACACAATTGATTAAGCTACGCAGCTACACTCCCCCACCGTCCCTTTGAAAAGTCCCGGGGTGGCACCCCGTGTTTTCTCGCCACGCCAAGATGTTGCCAAGTTGTTGTATCAAACATCATAATTGAATTACAATATACTACAGTAGTATTGTCATACCCACAGATGTTGCTTTGGAACCCAAAGATATACTTTGCCAAGTCTCCGGACGGAAATTCCAAACATTCTACGGATAACGCAATACACATCTGTGTGTATCGTATAAACCTATTAGATCCTATTAGTGTATGATCGTATACATCTGAACTTGCTATATGATGATATTCATTGATATTCCAATCATCGTCTATATTGGAATAGCTTACATTCTATAGACACCTTTGGATACAAATAGTTGATAGTCAGCTACTGATACACCAGTGTCTACCCTTGCTGACAGCATCTACTTGTGGTATTCTTCTGGTTTGTTTCCCCCTTTTTAAAGAAGCGATTTCGCACCAATCCCTTCCCCCAAACCATGCGGAGCAAAGTTCGTATATACAGATTGGAAACGATTTATCCTCCGGTAATCAAACGTGGCAATTGAAAACTCTAATCCATAGATAATTTTCCAATTTAAACCTCCATCTATGTGGATTTCCCGTTGCCTCATTTGATGACCGAAGGGTACCTGTACTGTATAGAATATCATCCGCATTACATCATCCCCTCAAAGTGGTTCCTCACAGTCGTGCGTTGGTTAAAGCAACTTATTCAATGAACTGGGGCCAAAAGGTTGTGACAAGTGCTATCCCCATTAGCAATCATAATGTTGGCTTTATATTTGATAGCATATCCCATATCACATACCAGATTATGTCCCATATTATGTTCGGTCACATCCCTATAATGTTTGGTTTGCCACGACGTGTATCATGTTCATTGATTTTCCCCATCAAGATATACCAAGATGGCAAACTGTTAGGAGCCATCACCCATTTTGAGATACCAAACCCATATCATCGACACAATGCTTGCCATCCGCATATATCCCATATCATATCCCATTACATCCCGATGATGGTTGTGCGATGATTAAACCAGTTTTTGATAGTTAAAGTCAAACCACTTTTCTCCACCTGCCAAGTCTCCTGTGATACACAGCTATTGTTAGTTGACAATATCTCCAAAGTACTGCTAACCTTATCCGCCTTAGTTCACGTGGCTCTTCACTTTCCTGCCAAGTCTCCTTCTCTGCATTCCAGGAAGCGATCATGGCACGACGCTCCTCCGAAGTTTGTCGAGCTGGTGGAGCTTCAGTGCGCTCGCCGCGGTCGCGGTCGCGGTCCTTCTCCTGTTGCCGGAAGCCAGGCGGTGTCAACCAGGGACAGAGAGCCTACAAGCGAAACGCGAGTAGCTTTGTAGGTAGTTTATAATATGTTACCAACAAAAATGGTGAGTTCATGGGATTTACTGGGATTCAGTTTGGGAAGTGGGTGTATGATAGATCAATTTATGGGCCAACTACCTTTGTGCTAAGGGACCAGAAGAAAGTGGTTTTCAAAGGAAATTGTAGTAGGGAAATTATGGGAAAACCTTTCAAATCATCCTCTTCATGTTGATTCTTTGTAGGGAATCATGTGGAATCATACAACTCATCCCATTTTTTTGTATTTCAA
This sequence comes from Symbiodinium sp. clade C Y103, assembly GCA_003297045.1. NCBI lineage: Eukaryota > Dinophyceae > Suessiales > Symbiodiniaceae > Cladocopium > Cladocopium sp. clade C. The sequence goes on along the minus strand of BGPT01001732.1, from coordinate 4,563 downwards.
GCCTGTTGAATTTTGGACCCATTTTCCACAACAAACCCTCGACAGTTGGATCGACATTTGTAGCTTGCGTCCAGGATCTCACAGCAAGAAAAGTTGGCATTTCCACCCACCAGTGCGCGGCTTAACCAACCGATTGGTGGACATTTCGAGAGTTTCAAGCAGCCAACTTGAGTACAGAACAGAAACTGTTACATGATCTTTAAAAAGAAGTCGGCCGGGAAACACTCCTAGCTAATCTTCGAAATCCAACTGTTCGGGTTCCTGTTTCTCTTGAAAATGGGGGTATCCCTGTTAGCACCGCAACCAAACATGGCAATAAAATCCCCTGATTCTAACTAAATGGAGCTCTGTCCACCGGCCAACGAACCAAGGTTTGCAGGGTAAAACATGGTTGCGTTCCCATATTCAGTGGCCGTATCCAACTTTGCTATTTGACGAGCTCGTCTGATTCAAGTCACCCAGGATTTCGTGTAATCTCTACCCAAACGTCACCTAAATTGGTTGGGTATTTATATTATATGTATTCATATCATTTAGCTACCACAAGTCAGATGTTTAAGTCCCCCACCATGCGAAATATCTGGAAAATTATGGGGACCCCTGCAAGCTCCCCAGGCTTTTCGGTTGTCCAACTGGGTGTGCCTGAAAATGCTGTGGATCTACGACCAATTGATGGCAATTCTAAGAGGGAGTTTCCCGGTAAATCATAATCATTGACCAACCTCAAATAAGGTCATTTGGGTATGGCTCAAAATTGGGTACCCCCATTGACCCCAATAATTGGATGGTTAATACCAAAAATACACTAAAAATACACTAAATTCCGTGGTCCCCCAGGTCTTTAATTTTGACCCATCCCAGTTGGGGATGATTCCCCTGACATAAACCATCATCCCAGTGACTTCGCGACGTGAGGTCGTGATCAATTTTATTCAGATGATCTACCGTTGTCAAGATTTGCGGCGGTTCCATTCATTTCACCATCACCACTAAGACACTATAAGAATATCAACCCATGTCAACTACAATGTCAACCACATTATGAACCAATCCTAACCATGAACCATATTATATAATAAGTAACCATGTTCGACGAATTTTCAGGCCCCAACTCGCCACCACGACCCGACCCGATGCACCCTCAGCACCTTCTTCTCCTTGTCTCGGCGCCGGGAGCGAGAACGGCGCTCCTGCTTTTTGGACTCAGGCCCTACTGTGAATAGTCGATTTCTCAGTGATGCAAAATACTGTGGGTGGAAGAAATCCTGCACCACCTTGGATGTTTGAAACCCTATAAATAGTGGGATAAACCACCTACCAACTATCCAACTGGTGCAGGAATTCTTCAACTGTATCTAAGAATTGGTGGTTTAATGTTCGATTCTAGAATAAAAAAGGATGGAAATCATCTAAACCGAGATTTCTTCCAACTGATGTCTGAATGATTGTTTAAACCACAAACCCAACAATTGGAATGAATCTAACAGCAAATACCAGATTCAAGGCGATTTAAGTCCTTGACAAGTTCATAGGAGTCACAGTCACTATGTATACCAATGCTTCATTCACTATGAATGGTGGGTTCTGAAAAGACTCAAACAGGGATCAAAAGATGTGGGAATGAATGTCATCAACTCTTCTCCAGTTCAGGAGAATCGGCTTTTTCTAAGGGCAAAATATGATAAAAAAGTTGAAGCCACCTCACTTGATCATGGCACAGATGCAAAGGCATGGCGTAGACGCCAGCCCCCAACCACCAAGACCGTCCGTTGGCTGTCCTTGTCCTTGTCCTTCTTGGACTTCTTAGCCTCCAATCCAAGGGATGTCCGGGGTGCAAGCGAAGAAGTTCACAGTTTCAATGGAGTGGTTTCGTTGGGAAAATCTGAACCGGAAACGATGTTTTTTTGTAGTTTTACCGTAAAATACCATACAGTTTATGGGTGTTTCCAGTTTCAGTTTTCCCTTCAATTCTGGGACTACTGCGAATTGGGCATATCACTTGAGTGTGCTCCTAGGCTGTCATGAATCTCTGATGGTAACATTGCCTCCAACCAAAATCAGTAAATTCATCATATCATGAATCTTCAATGATTTGGGGGTACCCCCATTTTAGGAAACCTCCATTTGGAAGGGACCTAGGACTACATGGGCACCAAACCCCTCCCCGTGGTACTCTCACCCATCGGCTTCCCATGTGCTGCCAAGAGACTGTCTGCCCCAGGTATTCTGGATGGTCATCGTACATCTCTCGGACAACACGACGCTTGATGGCACGGGGAATGTGCTTGATGTGCATGAAATTGCCTGGGCAATCAATGGATTTAAGTGATTTAAGGGAAAAATGATGAAAATATATGAAAGTGTGAAACTAATTTGGTTGAATTGAAACTGCTTTTTCTTGGCAACAAGGGTGAGTGTGTTTTTCCTTTAAAAAAGACATCGGGGAGGGAATGTACTCTGTGCATCTGGCTCTGTATATATAGTGTAGCCATGATTACTTGAGTTGCAAAGGCAGCCAAACTTTGGGAAGAGCCTCCCCAGTTATGTTTGTTGGTCGGAACCCCATCTAACTATGGATATATCATGAAACATAGTTTTATCTTAGCTAAATAAATAGCAGTTACTGTATAAACCTTAAGCGCTCAGATGTCATTCACCAACTACCAACCATCATTTTGGGTGCTCTTCCTCTATCAGTACAACCAAACTTCGCGCCAGGTGGCAATAGGCGCCACGATTGCAACGCGTCTCGTGGAAGGCTCGACAACGCGCCTCACGGAAATCGCTCACCGTGGTATACTCGGCTTGGATCAACTTGCCACTGTAGAAGCGGCCTGGCATTTTCCGCGGCATGGGAATATAATCTGCGAATGCTGGATTTTCAATTGCCATGTTTGATTAGCGGAGGGTAAAAACAATGAAGCTGGTGATCGCTATCCCAACTGTTTGGAAACAAGCAATATGTGGGGTCGGGGTCTGGCATACCATTTATATCCATGTTCTTAATCATGATTTGGGTGTGTCCCAAAATACAGGATGCCCCAAAAAGATCTAACATGGCCTTTCTTGATGGAAATATAATGATCAACAATGAAATTCTGGAGCACTCAATGTTCAAACAAACCCATTCCATTGATCTGGAATAGAAAGACCATTCTCTGCCCTGCGACTTGCAAGGTGCAACCCACAACCCCCCTACTATCCTTACCCACCCTTGCTCGGAGATATATAAGTTTGAATATATCATAATATACCCAGACCCTCCAAATACCCTTGGAAGTTGTGTTTTACCCAATAATTGTTGTATTTTTGGGGGTATTTGGAGGATCTAGGTATTTGGCCTATTTGGCCAATCGGCCAAATCACAAGATTTTTGCCAAGCATGAAATACACCACTTTCGACATGCATTGATGCAAAGAAAACCTGTGGTACTTGACGCTAGTTCTATCCCCATTCCCCGCGAAAACACTCCTTGAGATCAAAGCCTCAGCGACATGAGCAATTTGATAAGGGGGGCTCATCCAGCTATAGTTCAATTGTTTGACCAACTTAGAATCCCACAAGACCCCATCAAATACCATTCAATCAGATCTAATCACCCCTTTTGCTGATAAAATACCTGACTTAAGTCACCAGTAAATCCCATGGAAATCATCATGAAATCTGGCCCAACTTCGTTCGGCACCTGTAAGCTTCATCAGGGCACGTTCGGCATCCTCCTCGTGGTAGTACTTCACCTTGGCGAAACGATGTTTTTCTTTCCCCGCAGAATTTTCCACCAGAAAATATGGACGGTATAATCTATAGCTCTATAATTATCTGGTGACACAACATACATGACCATCCTTTCATCCTTTAAATAACCAACAATAATTAGCTATAAGTATGGGGGCAATAATTCCATGGGATCTCCCAGCTATATTATACATGGACCCATTTGTATATTTAGATAGTTGTGCAGTCTAACTATACGAGGTGCCACCGCAGTCTGTTGGCTAAGTTGGTTGGCACAACTATGGCTTAGAGATTCTTAGAGTATGGTTTGTGGTCGACAAATCAAACTAGCTCATGGGGTTGCGGAAGGTCTTCTCCAGGGTTTCTGAGAGGTCTTGCTTCATAGTGGATCCGCTTCATAGTGGGAAGGGATTCGTGCATGGAAGCGGTTGAAGTTCCCAAATGATAAGTGGATGCTATCGTTTTCACCTTCATGCCTATACCCATTCAAAGTCATTCAAACCAAACAACACCCAAAACTCATTTATAATTGCAATAATCGAAGGAAGTTTAGAAGTGAAACTTCCGACAATATGGACAGTTGAAAAGCAGAGGTGAGAAGAGCCAAGATGTGAAGAGCTCAGCCATGAAGNGGAAGTTTAGAAGTGAAACTTCCGACAATATGGACAGTTGAAAAGCAGAGGTGAGAAGAGCCAAGATGTGAAGAGCTCAGCCATGAAGAAAGTCAGAAAGAAAGTCAGAAGAGAGAAGATAAGAGATGAGAAAGTCAGAAGAGAAGAGATGCAGGTGTGCGAAAAGGTAGGAAAGTCGCGAAACACTGTGTTTTT